>VMBQ01002433.1:0-76061 GCA_007657795.1 Dreissena rostriformis
ATGTAGTGTTGATCAAAGAACTTCCTTTCAAATTTTAGAGCGATGCTTGTCTGCATTGTCTGCTATAGTTATAAGTCTGTGCGATCACACTGTAGAACTTCTGTCAAATGTTATAGAAAGTGTATGCGATCACTTGGATGCATGCTTGACATAACTGAAAGTGTGTGAGAGTGAGATCACACCGATTCTTGTCTGCCATAGTCTGCCATATTTTAAAGTGTGTAAGTGTCTAATGATTACATAAACGATGGATAATTATATCACATCCAGTATAAAACATTTTGGCTATTTGATGCATTCCAAATATTATAACAAAAAACCCTGTCTTATCATTAAAATGATATCGTAGTAATATCAGCCTTATGTGCTTTACAGTTGCTTTCGTATTGAAATTAATAATTTTACCAATAAGTCTTCGACAGCTGTTATACAAACGTAACACTGTTAATTGATTGGGATGAACATACAAGACATTTACATGCGACTCAATTGAGCAAATAGAAAGCGGTTTATCTGAACATCAAAGACTTCATGTAGGAAATTCAAGGGATGTCATACATTCACAAATAAAGTATATGTGCTCTGTGGGAAAGGTCGTATAGGATTCGTTTGTATGCTAGCGATTTGTTTCACGTGCGTTTATAAGGATTGTTGTCCCATACACATATTTAAACAAATATTTTTAATTTAATAGACACTTCTTACAAATGGATGAGTTTGTTATCATGGCATAATAAAATACACCATGCGATATCAACAAGTCAACAACGTCAATTTAGTAAATAAATATATAGGAATATTGTACCTTACCGAAGTGTGCCGTTCTTTATCTATGTGACTGGTTCGGGTACGTTATCACACGTATAAGGGCTATTTCCTTATATTGATTGCACGTGCTTAATATTGACCGCGCATGCCAAATAGTGACAATTGACATCACCGTCCGGGTTACACAGAAATACGTGAACTGCAAGGTAGCGCTTGATTGTATTTCGATGTTGATACGGGCGATTGATTAAACTGAAAACCTTTTTGATAAGATTTTTTTTATCTAACATGTGTATATCATAAATATTTTAAAGTTGGAATATGTTCTGGATTAAAATTAACTTTGAGCAATATTCACTCTTTGTAAAGGTGTGTGCTGTTAAAAAAAGTGTATTATCGATATAAAGGTTGATAAACATAAAGGAGATATTTGCAACAATATGAGAAATAAAAATCCCACTCCGGGCCCAATGACATAACGGTTACCAGTAAGGCAAACCAATATTACAAAGGGTTAGGACATCAATGTTCGCTCTCTGTTTATATAGAGTGTGTGTATGTCTGTCTGTTCGGTATTATGTAAAAGGGCTCAGAGTGGGATTATCTATTTCTTATCAAGTGAAACTTCTTAAACATTTTTGGAGAGGAATTTGTCTAAGTCAGTATTTTATGTTTATATTTTGGAAAATGACCAAATGCCTTTTTTCAATGCAAGACCAAACATTCAATACGACATTAACCATACAAGCATGATTAACGCTAGGGTCAACGCAGTGGAAAGGTCAATTCAAAGCAAGGAGGAATAAAAGCATTGAAAAGGGGCGCAAAACCTCACACTTGACCACAATTAATCACAAACCTAAGTAAAGGTCTTAAATAGGTTTCAATGAAAAAAATCTCTACTACTTACAACATTCGAAGACTGAAATATGAGACCTTGTAAGAAATGTACGGGCATACACAATTAAATCGGATTCGATTTTTGGAATCTCGTAAACATGTCTGGACATTAAAGGGACTGTAAACGAATGACGAAAAAAGAAAAGTTCTAAGATATTTTTTACAATTATTTTATTTTATATTGATTAAAATATCACGACTGGTATATAACATTACTTGAAAAAAAAACACACACACAATTTTTGTCTACCAGGTAACTACCAGTTAACTATAAATAACACAAGTAATTGATCATCATTGTCACGTGGTAAACTCAGGAATGCAAATTGTGCATGCGTAGTGAATTGTATATATTTTATATATAAAATGATCAATCTAAATGCGTTATTTATAGTGTGTATATCGTTATGTCACCTATTTCCGCGATGTACTTTCGATTTTACATCGCGAAATTTTATTACTGAATATATTGAAAATATGAACTTTTTTTTCAAGTAATGTAATATACCAGTCATGATATTTAATCAATATAAACTAATAATTGTAAAAAATACGGTATTTTAGAACTTTTCTTTTTTCGTCATTCGTTGATTACAGTCCGTTTAAGTCGGAAATTACACAATGATTTTTCTGCCTGTTCACCGTCCTGTAAAGATGTATCCGATAGCTTCTTTAGAATGGACTTCTCTTTTGTGTGCAAAGTGGTGTACAACGGGCTATCCCCTGCTACCATATTTATTGCATTCACTACAGCTCTAATGTCAGCCAGTTGCTTATTTCTTATCCGGCAAATATAATATCATTATACATATTCCTTTCTGAATCATCAAAGTGCATATTCTACGAGCATATTCATGGCATTTTAATACATACACGCACTTTTTAACACTAGTCTTGCTTTCTTTTCCGGAATGTTTGAAACAAACGACCAAATTTATATCTCTTCGAACGACCTATGGATATTCAAACAAAGCTGACATGTTCGTGAATCAAGTATTCCAATAATTCTTAACGCTTATGAACCAATTATCATAAAATTAAATGATACAGTGTTAATAGGGGAAATCTACAATTATCTTTTTTGAACTGTCATCGTCTAAATTGGAAGATTAATCAGCTACATTAAACTTATATCCAGCTTTCGTATAAGTATGTATGCGAAATGGTAAAATGGCAAATAATAAGACAAATTAAACGCCGAATATAATTGAAGCATTACTAACAATTGTCTTTGTTTCTTAAATGATATATAATACAACTCATGAAGAGTTGAATAATAACAAACTTATAATTGTTTGTCTAACAATTACCAATTAATGATAAGTAAGTAGTGCAATAAGTAGGTCATAATGACACTGATCTCAGCAGCTCAGGGTCGCATTATTGCTATGAGACTCTTTTGTCAAGTGTGTCCAGTTTAGTAATGATCGATCGAGAGAGAGACATGAAAGACCGGGAAACGCCACCATTGAACTTAAGTACTCACATATTTCAGGTGGTTTTTCAATGGTCGACAAGGTGACCTAGTTTTACTGCCAAATTTCCGTGCCTCCTTTGTCTAGATATGGTCGAAACAAGCATTTAGAAAACAGTTTATTGATACAAAATGAGGTTTTTGTAAGTTTTTTCTAACATTTGACCTAGTGTTTAGCCCGTTTTATCTGAGTTAAAAACTGTCGTATGTATAATAAAAATAAACGATCTGACCGACCGATTTTTATCAGATTAAATTTTGAATTATAAATTTGACTGATATCAACGTTTTCGTTCTCAGATTCGACACTTTGAAGTTTTTTAAGACTCTCACGTGACCACAAAGCGGACTCGGACGGAACGATAACCATTCTGACCAAGTTTTATAATACTGAATAAAAAATGTCGCTTCTTAACTGGTAAATGTTTAATTAGAATCGACATGGAAACCCAGTTTTTACAAGACCTTTTTGATCGAACTTGCTCAATATATTATCAAGATGTATCTTCAGAACACGTTTCATCAATGGTGCATCTAAAGTGATAAAGAGCTGAAATTTGACGGCGAACGACGCCGCACCCCTGACAAATACAGATCACAATAGCTCACCGCGTTCACAGTCTGCTCTGGTATGCAAACAACAAGAGTTAATTGTGCAGTCTTCTGAAGGGCATTTAATGAAAATACTTTCCCCATATGCTTAGTATATTAATTAACAAATTGTAATTAACAATCATGTACAATTCGAATACAGAAGTATAAATGGAACATACGTAATAATGTTAAGAAACTTCTGCAAATTTTCATTAACCAAATGCGTTCAAACTGGTAGTACTGATATAAAGGTCGTTTAAACTCCAGACAATATCAGACTTCAATGGCTACTTATTGATGTGTCAATCACGTACTAGGATCACTCACCGCCAATAGGTAGATCTTATATAGGGCTTGAAACGGTATGCTAATCTTAATTGTAAGCGTACATTCCACTGTATATTTTCTCGTTTATTGCAACACTGCTGTCAAAAACCTGTTAGATAAATCAAAATCAACTTTATCATACATACACATTGATCTGCATTCTGTACGGCCAAGCATGCTGTTTTTTTCGTTTGATATGTTATAATGTGTAACACATAGAAAAGTAGTACTCAATTTTAACGGCATCTGTATAGTTTAATTCTTAGGTTTCATTTTTGTTTACTCTAAATTAATATATTGGTTCCGAGAGCGGCCTTCTTGTAACTGTGGGGAAAGCATATGTGAACGTTTTCACATGTCACAGGAGCTAATGAGTTTATTGTTCATGATTTGTTATTGCAGCAGTGTTTATTGAGCTTAACAACACCAACGTTTAACATATATTTGACAAATTGAGAGATTTTCATTACGTTTATCGGTATCAGGATTATTTAAATGTGAACACTGTTACAGAAAAGTAAAAGTTAATAATATTTGGAATGTCAGTCCCCGAAGCGTTCCAGATGACAAACAAAATAAAAAAATATTAGGACATGAAACAATTGTGTGTTTCTTTACGGTAACACGTCCTTAAATAAAAGGAAACCTGAGTTTAACAAGAACTAGCTTCCAGATCACGTATGTAGGGTTTTATTTTTCCTATATTTTATTTGAAACAAATGTATTCATATGCATATTGAGATCACATCGAGTTGTTATGATGTTATATCATATGCATATTTCATTGTTGCGGGCGGATGCCTTAACTAGTTAGCAAGATGTATGTGCGGGTTAATCAATAATGTGCGGGTTTGTGATAAATACATTCTTGAAGTAATTTGTGAAGCAATTACGATAAATGAAGTGTGTCTGTGCCTTCCGAGAATAATATTTATAAAAAAATCCGTGTCGGTTAAGCATACAGGATTTATTTATATCAGTTATTTGTATGCTCATTACAAGTAGTTTTGATGTAAAATAATATGTTTCTGAAGCAAAACTGTTTATTACAGGTGTAACTACTTATAAGTATATGGCGTAAATAAGAATACATTCACAATATAATTAGATCATAATAAATTCAAGAATTCATGAGTCTATTTTTTGTTTGAATTTTCTGCCTTTTACCTTTGTTGTTTCATACAAAAACGTGTTGTAATTTTGGAATGCATTACCATGATCTGTGTGTAATACTATTTAATGCTAAAGATTATATATTTTCGATGGCTGTTGGTTACTTCGTTTCGTCGTTACTTAAAAAGTTATGTCTATTTTGCTTTGGAGCATATTATAATATTGAGTAATTAAAATGCAATATTATCGAATTTAAATTGTGGTTGACTTAACCCTTGTATGTAATAATTAATTCTGGTCTAAGTGACAGATTTGACGCATCATTCAGCCGGTTTAACCCCACCCCCATGCTTTTCATCGACCATTCTAAAGCTGTGACTCAGCTTTAATCATTGTTTGTGAGTTTTATGTAGTGGTGTATGTATGATGCATTATTGAATAGGCAATTAGTCACTTGCTTTAATACTACAGAGTGTTAATTAGAATGTTTCTCCTGATAGTGTTTCGGGAGTTTATAATATACAGGCAGTATATCGTGAATGCACATCTAGCAAATTCAAAAAAAAGTTCATGGACGATAAAACAATCGTTTAACGAACTTTAAATAACTAGCTGCTTTGATATTATAATTAAAACAAACATAACTATGTAGCTGATATTAATATTTGTTAATATGTCATTACACATCTTTCATTGTAAACAACATCAAACGCGTATGGGTAAACAGTAAAATAGTTTGTTAACATCAAAAACATAGTGAACTCGATGTGGACCTCTTTAACATTGTTTGTCTGGAAACCATGATACGATTGGACACAGCCTAATAGTCTATATATGAATGCTGACGATTGTAATTGCGATCAATTAGAAAACAAACCCTGTAATTAAATGATTAATAGATGCCAACACTCTCTCCGTCCTATATTGCATTCCTCTATTTTCATTAATGTGAATGTACACTGTTTATAGGTTTCAAGCTAACTTCTTGATGCCAATAATGCATATATATTCATTACCATGATGCTTATGTGATCATGGTTATATGAGAAGTTACATTAATGGGATTGCTTCCTAAATCGGTGTTTATAAAGTGCTAGTGTTCTGCCTCCAGTTCAAAGTAGGAAAAAGGGATCTGGCTCAAAAAATTCCTGATTCAAAATTGAATCACACTCACTGTAATCTTAAAAATCATACATTTCGTCTTATTTTTAAAATATTGTCTGATGTTTTAATGTGGCAATACATTTATATGCATAACTGATGCACACAAGCTCCATATTCCTTATTCACAGCGTCTGTAGCGGATGTAACGGATCCTTCTGACAGCTTTACTTCATGGCGTGCAAAGTGCTTTTACAATGCAACCCATTGAGTGATAGTGATGCATTAAATGTTAGGATTCTGTGTTTAATGGTGATCCGCCAATTAACCTGTCATAACAATGAATTGATATAGATAAAATTCACATAAANAAGTATATGTACACATTTTTGAACACACATTCGATACAGTCTGGTAAAACGTGTATTTTGAACTATAAAACGTGTTGAGCAAATTATAAATATTAATTTAATTAGAAACTATTTCGGCTACTGAGTACATGACAAATCATCAAATGATGTGTTGATGGACACCTTATGTAAATATTTGGATGAGAACACCCTGATATATATATAATAATAATAATAATAATAATAATAATAATAATAATAATAATAATAATAATAATAATAATAATAATAATAGAGTGAAAGAAAAATAACATGTACAACATTTTCGATTAGTTCGTTGCATTTGTGTAAAGTATTCATTTACTTCACCGTCTTGATCTTAAATACAATTTAATAGCGACACGAATAATTGTAAAAACGTTATCTGCGACACCACTCGAATACACGTCACAAACACGACTGACACATTATGAATAGTAACATTGAAATGGGTGGAAGTATCTAAACAGGGCAACACTCTTAAATATTAACTAAGAAAACCTTAATATTAATTATTGGAAACACGTATAGCAGTGTTGAGTATGTTATTTTTAATACCAAGTAATACACACATAATAAAACAACACAAATATCATCAGCACTATAGAACGCGTCTGATAAACTTCCTCTGATTGCATGTAGGAAATCGGTGACCACTGGTAAGTTAACATCATTAAAATAAAACAGCGCAGTTTGCTTTATCAGTAGTATTACTAATGTAAATAAACATGTACTACTACTTATACACATACTTGAATATACAACGGTTGATGGTGCTGGCGTTGTAGTTAATACATGGACAATTTCTGTTGTCTGATCGCATTCGCAGTCATACCTATAATAGCACCAATGCCACCATGACACGTCATCACATATGTCTAAACGACACAAACCACCTACAACGGAAATAGTTTAAAATGGCTTTAATAAATTATTTATCAAAATATCACGGAATGAATAATACACATAACATAACGTGTTATATTCGAATAAAATCATAAACTCATGTACGTAGGCAACACAAAGCAATTGAGTATTTACTAGCATACTGACATTCCCTTTAAAAATAGTATAAATGCAAAACACATTCATACAATTTACCTTTTAAAATGGTAAACGCTACACATAAAGTCCATAAGATCCGCATGTTTAAAGTTGTGTCTATTTCTGTTTTGAAGTAAATTGAACTAGTCGTTTTATACACTTGAATTCAAGTCGATCTAGAGCAAACTATCGATTAGTGAAAGACGTTTGCTGCCGTTATTCAAACACTTCCTTGATTTTCGTCTATTTGACAGGCAAAATAACTCAGTTCAAAAGAAAGGTAAAATCTTTGCAAATGCGCGAGTGATTATTTCAATTTAAACGTATGAACCACTAATGGTTATCTAAAATAACAGTCATAGCACATGTTTTGTCGACAGTATTATGTTTGTGAATAAAATCACAATTAAATTCGCATTTTTTTAATTGTTAAATCTATGGTCTGAAATTATACGAAACTATCAGCCCTCATATATACACAATACATTAAATAATTAAATTCATGTTGGCAACATTCGTCCACATGTATAAATATGTGTGTTTATTATTAAATATTTGCTATCACCAAATTAAATCATCGTTTAGTTATGGCATATCTAATTATATAATAAATTACTAAACAAGTCAATATATATATCACGGTTAATTGAAACGGCTATGTCTTTAACGATTTTCTCTATATACCGTGTGCATGCATAGCTAATATCGGGATTTATGAACTGAATTTTCGGGATCATTATTTATCTTTCCGTTCGTGTCTCTCGTTTTGTTCAACCAACGCCTATGTTGTTATCGACGATCTTTAAGGACAAAATTGGTAATGAATTACTAACAATAATTAATTTTCATCTAATTAAAATAAGGACATATTCTAAAGTAGATGTTATAAAAGTGTATTGTTTTATTTTCTACGCAAAATCGTTGCTGTAATTAAAAATAACAATACTTTTAAATATGCCGTATCATATGTAGATGTGCTGTTTTGCAATATTTTATCAAAGTTTACGTATCGTCAAATCACATAATAATTTAGACAAACATTTGAAGTATGTATATTTACCAATGTATATATTGTATTTCCCTTTCTTTATTTACATCTTTTGATGTTATGTGTACGACAGATCTACATTAAAACAATACAATCATATGCATATAATCTAAAATGTGTTACTTTGCTTATCATTGGAACATAAATGCTTGATCTTGACAAGTTTGCATTTTACATTACAGTTATGTGGTGAATATCTTTAATAAGAAGAAATGAAAAGAAATATGCTTTGTTTCTTCATTATCATTATTTTGTTTACGTTACTATAAATAATTTAAAAAATGGGATTGATGCCTTTTCGTATAAACAAATGTAAAAAAGGGATACTTTTTGTACTTGACTGTTATGACTGTTATGACATTGATTAAATGCATTATGTAGATCCATACAACATATTATGAACTACAGCCAGGATATTTAATGCATGCATTTCGACTACAAAGCATTTGGAAACCAAATATATATTGAAACGAGGCCATACATAAGTGTTATATTACGCATTGTGTTTGATTGTAAACTACCTTTATATTTCTAGTTCTTTCACATGATATTGATCATGCTAATTAAAGTAGATATTGAGCAGCAAAACTGTATCAGCGTGTGTGGTATTTTATGGGGCTAACATGATATTTCCCATGCCGAGACGGCTTTATGAGAGGTAAATAATTGGCCCCTACAAGTCGACGATAACAGTTCATGTAATATCTGTGCTATGTTCTCTTTCGAATAATAACGTCTCCATTGATCTGCTTACAAGGAAATAATGTCTTGTCAGAGTTCGTTTAAACGGATATCATCGTTGATTTTTCTCATTTCCAGCGTTGCTCCGGTATATTGAGACATATTGCGACTCTAATTGTTTGGTCTACGCTTAAAAGCTTAAATAACGTAACGGCCTTGATACTATATTAACCACTTAGCTATACATTTATGGATACACATGCATATGATTTAAAGCGCGTACATATGTACTTTTCGATTACTCTGCTGTATTTTCTGATTTGTTAAGAGATAACTTTGTGAATTGTGTTTTAAACATAAAAAAGGTAAATATTTGATTTTAATTCCTTGCATGTTGAGTTATTGTTGTTATGTATTAGCCTCTAACTAAAAAATACATTCCTACTGAGCTCATTTCCCCTGTTAATTCGTAAAATATAGGTCAAATGTTTACCAATGTATGTGTTAAGTTTAGAATAGAGAAAGAGTTTGAAACAAGTAAGTTGCAAATTGCAATTTACTGATATTTTTCTAAAACCCAAAGGTGAGCATACTATTCTTAATTCATGCTTTGTTTCGACATCGATGAGTTTTGCATAATATGGCGGAAGGTGTTCAGAAATCTTCCCCAAAATAAATATTTCCAGATAACCCACTGTCGGAACCACCCATCACATCGACTGAAATCTCTCGGATCATTCTCTTTTATTTAACAATGCGCGCATTGTCATTTAAGCAATTTATATACTTAGTATTCCACGCAACTGTTAATCATAAGGGTTAGTGAATGATGCTACGTGTTTAAACAGAATTTATATACATAAAAATTGCCTCCCTTCAAACGGATATGTTAGTTGTGACAGGTTTTCAGCGTGTAAAACATGTGTTTTAATCGGGTTAATTACATTGGATTGAACAAATAATCCTTCAGGTCAGTCACCGACCCATTGCGGTAATGGGGGATAAGAGAACTGACGATCGATAGCCGTGAATTTGCATTACGGAATAAGCTTATTACCTGTTTGACAGGTGGCAATGCATACTATGCAGCATAGCAAAATGAAGTACCGTGTGATATTCAGCTAACCGTCACATCGGTGTAAACACCCGATGCTATGCATTGCTCATTCCGGGGCAGTGATCCCAGTTTTAATCATTTTCTGTATATAGTGTGTTTTCTGTTATAATAACATCAGTAGAAAAAACACGAAAAGTAGTAGAACGAAAACACCTCTCCTAAGCTAGTTTCTGGATTTTAATGTTTGCAATATTAATTGTTGACTCGTCTTTATGATGCCTTTAACTGAGTTGGTCATTTTTTCCGAATTCGCGTATCTTTATATCTTTATAATCCAAACATATCTCCGAACCTCGCAAACCAGTCGTCAATTAACCCGCGGCGTTTCGCAAACGAGTACCCGCCACTCGTTAGAGACTGTTGACTATTGGTCGTCTGTTTTTGAAACCCTTTTTTATATATGCTACTTTATTGTATTCTTAATATCATCAGTTTAATGCTAGCGAAGCTAATGGAACGACCCGAGTGCATAATCCCACTCCCAAAATATTTTCAGAAACGAAATCAGTAAAACACGAACGTTTGTGTTTACTCGACTTCTCATGAACTAATTTAGCATAAATTATACAAACTTCGATTGGTTTCTAATTTTTTGACTCGATTTTCTTCGTGCACGTGTTCCACGAGTTTACCGTGTGTCAGTGTTTTCTACTGATATGGCATCTTCGCGATTAAAATATGCCTCTACATTTCTTTGTTCTGGACATTCTTTCCGAATATGTGCTTTAAATTTGGAAACTGAAGTGGTAGCAAACAAAATACAGCATATGTGCAATTGTATGCATGGACATGCGCTTTCATGAGATACCGGTATAGATACCACCGTATCACCCAACGCTACATACATAAAAGAAAGCCACACTTAAGGTGGCCGTAAAAATAGTGGACATGGTGTAGTCCTAACTATGTTCAAAACAAACATAAACGACAACTATGTTGTGCAATTTGCGAGAGACGCATATATTGAGGCATCATGTGTACAGAGTTATATCATATCTTTATGCATATCATAAAGCAGATACACTTATACAAAAACTTCCAAACCATACACACAAGTATAATTGATGTCCATGTCATCATATTTGTTTTCTGTGCATAAATGCATGCTCAGGTAAAATCTGTCATTAATTCACCGTAAAATTTGACTGGTTCTGGTTTATGACTAGGAATGACGGTTTATAATTAAATCACATTACGATAACATAGGCGATAAGCACGTGATAGTCAAGATGGCGAGACAGGTTGTTTTTTTTTCGACGTTTTGTACCCTTTATTACTTTTGTTAATATTTTAAAATTGATAAGCGTTTATCTCGTATACAGATTTGCTTTATATCTCGACTTTACTCGCTGCGGATTTTCTGAGTGGTGCTGTAATTATGTCATCAAAATTTCGCAGAGAGTAAAGTCAAGATATATATAGCGAATATTTATTACGAAATAAACCCAGGTAACTATCTTGCTGATAAGGCTGGAAAGTGAGCGGCATTAAAACAACTAAAGCAAGTAATTAAAGGTATAAAACGGCGAAAAATAGCTGTCTCGGCATGGACGTCGCCATCTTGACTATCATGTGATTACCCCCTCTGGATAAAGACAATTGTATTTTTACGATTAACTACAGTTTGACCTCATATTCATCCCAAAAATGCTAGCCGCCCACGCACTTCCATTTCTTTTCCTTGTTGGGAACACCCGACCAAGTAAGAAGTGTGTGACCATAGTGCTCAATGCACTTGTGTCAGTTCTTCTGAATATAGGAATTACGACTTTTATCCGAGAATGTTCGTAAAATAAACCAGCATATGTATACAATATACATAAATACGTGTACTCATACAAAACATGAATTTAAATTTTATGTGGTCACGTATACGAACTGGAACTGATTTCGAACACTATTTATTTCTATAAATAGCCATACACAAACAAACTTCCAACACCGGCTTGTTTTCACCAGAAGGTCACCGGGTTTCGACCTCACGGTGGATCTTTCCAAACAAAACCAATTACTCTTTCTACCCATCCAGATAACGGACTCGTGTGAGTTTAAATAAGCCTTCCATGCAATCGAATTAAAGTAAATGAGTTTAAAAAGCCATATTTCAATATTTGTTCGTTTTACCAGTAATGAACAATACCCAACTCCACAAATATTACTCTTTGAAATGCAAAGACATCATCACACAATGGATTGGAAAAATAATGCTTGTATTGTTGCATACACTTTCATGTATTATTTGCAGTATTTCGGATATGGGAGCCTTTATGGCGATTTTATTCGAGAACGTGTTTTATGGGAAATACTTATCTATTATCAAAGAGGATGCTACTACCAATCATTTGGTGATCAGGCTCAACACAATGCTGATATCTGGCATTTAACGTGATAAAATACTTTTAGAAATTTTGATATATATTTTTCAAATGTCTTCTGTGGAAACCGTTTTGTCCCGCAATGCAATATACAAATGCACTGTTTATAATGCTTAATGAAAATAATTCTATGCAATTTAAAATGACGTTTATAGGAGGAGGAATTTCCAGCTAGTGCACATACATCAACATTGATCATCATGTTCTTCAATAACAAAAACATTCATGTTATGTATAAGTACCTAGTACCTAGTTAACAATTTAAACTAGTGTAGAAAGAAAGTTTTGTAAAACTGTTTATTGCGTACTTTTGATACAATTAAGATATCGCTAAAAGAATTCATTATTGTTATTCGCCATGTCAGTATTATTCATGACCTCATCACTTCCTTTTATCAATGTCATGTTCGAGTTTATTTGTTCCGTTCTCGGTAATTACTGTAAAGCTTGAGTTCTAAGCCATGTCAGTAGTCTTTATGATCTCCACTCTTCTATTATCGTGGTAACCTTCGGATTTCTTTGTACTATACTCGAGAACGTGTGTAAAACTGTTCGTTGCCCGTATCCTTTGCCTAAAAAAGTATTAAAACAACCACCTGATGCATTTTAAAACAACATCTTTCATTATATTATATTTTTATCACACATACACTAATAATGTGTAAAATAATAATAACTAATAATGTTAATAATGATAAATAGTGATAATAACACAAATTATAACTACTTTTACTCCTACTATAGCTACAACTACTACAACTCCTAATATAGCGAGAATTACTACTACTTCTTCTCCTCCTACTACAACTACTACTACTCCTCCTACTATTACTACCACTACTCCACCTCCTCCTCCTCCTACTACTACTACTACTACTACTACTACTACTACTACTACTACTACTACTACTACTACTTCTACTACTAATACTACTACTACTACTACAACTTCGACTTCTACGTCTAATACAAACCATATTTTATAAGAAACAAGCTACTTACGTTTGTTTCTTCCACCATATGCAAGATATATTTAAGGCCGCTGCTGCAGTCAACATGACGGTTATCCAGACAATGAGCGTTATGAAGTTGTCATCTGTATTTGTGTTTTCTATAATTACATCACATTCTGAGTGAAATAATTGTTGCGGTAGTTTAGCATGTTTTTAGTCTTTACAAGAAAGCATAAGATTGGTTTTTATATTTCGGATTGAAATACATTATATCAGCACAATACGATAAGAGACAAATGATAATATCAAGTGTAATTAAATACCGGTAAATGTTTCTGTAGTTGGACTGGTCGTGAATATCGGATCTGGTGATGTATATGGTTTTTCTGTAGTTGGAATTGCCGTCGGTATCGGGTCTGGTGTTGTACATGGTAAAGACGAATCTGAATATGCAGACATAATGAATGGAACTTGTGCATTTGTACTAAATGCTATATAGATATACATACTTATGTACGTGTATTTTCTTGTCGGCAGTATCTTATTCTACTCACCATGCTTAAGGGTCCTTATAACATCGTCATAGCGGTGGATGCCTAAGTTAAATTCGTCTTTTCAAAATGTAAGTCAAAGGAAAATGGTTGTCGTGTACGCACACATTTTGTGAAGGGTACGCCAAATTTGACGGGGATCATTGGTCTTGAGAATGCTCCAAACGATGAAATAGTAGCCGCATGTACTAGCATGTTACACGTTCTTCCTTACAAACATGCAACACATACTGAATGTATGTTGTGGTATTGATATTTGTATTTCTTTGTTTTTGGTTTTTGTCTTTTACTTTTAACCATCTTTTTATAGTATTTACCATTCATCTTGCGTATTATATTGGTTCAAAGAACACGACTCGCTTTCCTTAACTTGTACTTACCGAAGCAGTATGCAGCTGGACAGTTGAATGCTTCTGGAAATGGTTGTAAGTGATACACTAAAAATGAACTGCAATTCTTCATTTCAATGTTGTACTCGAACACACAGTTGTTGGATCCTTCCCGTATGCACATCGTCCTATTCCGAATACCATCGCGCTCGGCTGGGGGCTCATCTTTCATTTGTTTTAAATAATAATTTAAAAAATAAAATAACATTTTATATCAGAAACGTTTTATGATGACGGCGGCATTTGATATGAGCCAAAGTACAAATTAATAACGATTGCAAAGTAGCTCCCAATTTTAAACAAAGCATTATTAATACACATCTTCAAGCTTTAATAAAATTTATAAACAGAAACTACCAAACGATTCGTCTCGGTCGGTTTTATTATGTCTTAACTGTAAAGGCATTTCACATACCAACACCATACATCGCTCATTCACATACGATTTAATCAAAATGCCTCTGATTCACATATGTGGCGTGTTCTGAGAAAACTGGTCAAAATGCTTGTGCGTAAAGTGTCATCCCAGATTAGCCTGTGCAGTCCGGGACGACACTTTCCGCCTAAACTGGATTTTCGCTTAGAAGAGACATCATTTAAACGAAAAAGTCCATAAAAGCGGAAATTGTCGTCCATGATTAGCCTGTGCGGACTGCACAATCTAATCTGGGATGACAATTTACGCACAAGCATTATGCCCAGTTTTCTCAGAACACGCCACATATGATTAAATCTAAACGCATGTGATTGTTTCATTCACATATGGATAAATCGAAACGCCTCTGATTCACATATGATTAAATAAAAACGCCTCTGATTTTTATTCACATATGATTGAATCAAAATGCCTCTGATTCTCATATGATTCAATCAAAACGCCTTTGATTCTCATATGATTCAATCAAAACGCCTCTGATTCTCATATGATTCAATCAAAACGCCTCTGATTCTCGTATGATTCAATCAAAACGCCTCAGATTCTCATATGATTCAATCAAAACGCCTCTGATTCTCGTATGATTTAATCAAAATGCCTCTGATTCTCATATGATTCAATCAAAAGGCCTCTGATTCTCATATTATTCAATCAAAAGGCCTCTGATTCTCATATGATTCAATCAAAAGGCCTCTGATTCTCATATGATTCAATCAAAACGCCTCTGATGCTTATATGATTCAATCAAAACGCCTCTGATGCTCATATGATTCAATCAAAACGCCTCTGATTCTCATTTGATTCAATCAAAATGCCTCTGATTTTCATATGATTCAATCAAAATGCCTCTGATTCTCATATGATTCAATCAAAACGCCTCTGATTCTCATTTGATTCAATCAAAACGCATCTGATTCTCATTTGATTTAATCAAAATGCCTCTGATTCTCATATGATTCAATCAAAAGGCCTCTGATTTTCATATGATTCAATCAAAATGCCTCTGATTCTCATTTGATTCAATCAAAATGCCTCTGATTCTCATATGATTCAATCAAAACGCATCTGATTCTCATTTGATTCAATCAAAACGCCTCTGATTCTCATTTGATTCAATCAAAATGCCTCTGATTCTCATATGATTCAATCAAAATGCCTCAGATTCTCATATGATTCAATCAAAAGGCCTCTGATTCTCATATGATTCAATCAAAAGGCCTCTGATTCTCATATGATTCATTCAAAATGCCTCTGATTCTCATATGATTCAATCAAAATGCCTCTTATTCTCATATGATTGAATCAACACGCCTCTGATTCTCATATGATTCAATCAAAACGCATGTGATTTTCATATGATTCAATCAAAATGCCTCTGATTCTCATATGATTCTATCAACACGTCTCTGATTCTCATATGATTCAATCAAAACGCATGTGATTCTCATATGATTAAATCAAAATGCCTCTGATTCTCATAAGATTCAATCAACACGCCTCTGATTCTCATATGATTCAATCAACACGCCTCTGATTCTCATATGATTCAATCAAAACGCCTCTGATTCTCATTTGATTCAATCAAAATGCATCTGATTCTCATATGATTCAATCAACACGCCTCTGATTCTCATATGATTCAATCAAAACGCCTCTGATCCCCATATGATTCAATCAAAACGCCTTTGATTCTCATTTGATTCAATCAAAATGCCTCTGATTCTTATATGATTCAATCAAAACGCCTCTGATTCTCATATGATTCAATCAAAACGCCTCTGATTCTCATATGAGTCAATCAAAATGCCTCTGATTCTCATATGATTCAATTAAAATGCCTCTGATTATCATATGCTTCAATCAAAATGCCTCTGATTCTCATATGATTCAATCAAAATGCATCTGATTCTCATATGATTCAATCAAAATGCCTCTGATTATCATATGATTCAATCAACACGCATCTGATTCTCATATGATTCAATCAACACACCTCTTATTCTCATATGATTTAATCAACACGCCTCTTATTCTCATATGATTCAATCAACATGCCTCTTATTCTCATATGATTCAATCAACACACCTCTTATTCTCATATGATTCAATCAACACGCCTCTTATTCTCATGTGATTCAATCAACACGCCTCTTATTCTCATATGATTCAATCAACACGCCTCTTATTCTCATATGATTCAATCAACACGCCTCTTATTCTCATATGATTTAATCAACACGCCTCTGATTCTCATATGATTTAATCAACACGCCTCTGATTGATAGTTCACTATTCAATACAACAGACAACAACTTTCGCTTAGCTGCCTTACCTCTTAGCCAAGCAGCAGCAACAGCCCCGCAATTGCCATCAACGGGAGCGTTGGTGCGTATCGTGGCATTCTCAGTCTTGTACCATGCTTGCTTCAGATAATGATCACAGAGCTGTTGGTAGAGTGGAATGTCTTTAACCAAGCATTGAGCATTCCTGGATCCAAGGTTTTTGAGAACGTCATGGTGGCTACCAAGGCACGGGTTAGATGTCGTATCTACATACACTGTAAACAGAAATACAATAGCCTTACGAAGGTACTAATTGCAAATATGTCAAGCCATTCATAACACTATAAATTGTGTATTTGCTAAACCAATTAACAATAATACGCGCACTGTCGGAACATTTACGTATGCAAGGATAGTTAATGTGTATTGAACATTATCCATAAAACATATTTAAAATTTGATCCTGAATAATATCATTTTAACACACATTTGATCAATAAGCAAAACGTCGAAGCGAGAAAGAGTAACTGATCTTTAAAATCAACGTTACAAAAACAAAACAAACTGACATAAGTTAATATATAAACGCACTCAGATAGCACAATTCAGTACTCATGAAAGGTTGGACGCAAAAGTGTGAAATTGAAACACTCAAGGAAAACACGAAATATGCAATCATTCGAATCCTTAATTAACACAACCAGTTGAATTCTTAATACGTGCGTCTTTGATCGACTTTCTACACCATAATATGATGCATTCAATATTGAAATTTGACGATTTCTATTGATCAAGTTGAAATAATAAAATTGGTTGGAAAAGCAAACATTTTGGTGTCGGTTTGAATTGAAATGGCGGTTACATATACTAAATTCAATCATATACAATTATTATTTACAAAAACAGTTTAGCCCTGAGTAGCAGTCACGAGATCGATCAGTTGCATAAACTAAGATATGGCATACATGAATATGTATTGCGAAGTTGTGAATGAAAAATAGATATAAGAATGTCCTGTCCACTCATATAAAAGCTAATTAATCACTGTATAATGAAATCAAATGAAATAATAAAACAGGTATAATTAATTAGCATTGATTAACGTGGGCATTAAATAAATAAATACAAATTATCTACTAGTGAATTGACAAAACAATTTATTAGTTATTCTCCAGGCGCTGTCACCTTTAAATATGTAAAAAGTTCAAACTTCGTTACTGTATTTATATCATTATAATTATAATCATAGTAATAAGAATTAACAATTGAATATTTGGTTACAAAATATTCAAGAATAAAAAATATATATACATTTTATATATAATTTGTTTAAATCTTACCATGAATGTATATCCAGAAAATTATCAAACGCATCAAGATCTTAAAAACAGCCATTTCGTCGCAATACATTCACATTCATTATGACACAAACCTTATCGTGGCTATTATATTGCTCGCGATTAGTAAACGACAGTGTATTTACGATAGTCGGTCTACTTGAAGTTTATTACATGATTTAGGAAGTATTGATTTGTGTTATATCCACACACAAATATTGAATTGCATTTCAACTTGCAGGTTCTACAACATCATCACGTATGCTTGTTTGTTTTGGTTTACGTATCCGATAAAGAAACTTACATTTGTTATAGTCATATTACTTACGATTTCGCTCTATAGGAATAAATATTGATGCATCAAACATATTAGTCTGGTTAAACACAGCGCTGTATACGCCCTATATACATTAATATAGAGTTGATGACGCATACTATAAGAACAAGATATGCACGAAAGATATATGGGTTCAATTGGTCAAAACGTTCATAATTGAAAAGTTCAATATTCAACTTAAATAATAAAAGTCATTAAATTGTTCTAATAGACCATATTTTTACACTTGTAATTGGATGATCATGCTTTTAGACAATAGTGACAATTGACTCGCTACATGAATACCCATGTCAACAATATTATCCATTTTGTATATTCGTTCAAATTTAAAGGCTATTTAAACATATCAATTACATCTAAAATGTTTATAGTTAAAACCAAAATCCCTTATTAGCTCAGCTGGTAGGGCACCATGATAATACTTTGGCGTTTGCGGCTCGAGCCCGGCATTAGTAGCATATTTCATTAAAGGGTTCATGCCCGCACCTGGCGAAATGATCCTATCTTATTTGCTTTAAATAATTCACCGTTATCACTGAATTCCAAATTGTGCGTATCTAAGGCCAATTTTCACATAAAGAGTCGTTCCAAATCGCAATGATTCCTCTAGTTACACAAATATACACAACCGCGCATATAGTCGAAATAGACGACATAGAACATTTCTAATACTTGTGTAATAATACATTTCAAAAATAAATTTTGGCAAATAAATAAACAGAGGCTTGGAAAGTGAACTGTATATCTAAATAAAGATTACTGTACATACATGTACTATAATAACAGAAATCACACATTATCGCTTAAATTTAAAACTTAATTGTATTGCTTTAAGGTTGAAAACTATTCTGACGTTGTTTTGTATTTGACGTCATACACAGCAACGTCTATCTTCTGCAATGATTATCTCGGTATATGGGTCAATTTGTTTCAAATAAATATTTAACCACCAACTCAGGCCTGGAATATGTGTTTATAACCAAATTGTTTGGTGGATATATGTTGTGTAATGGCTAAGGGAGCGTTGAATATAATCGAATTTTAATATGCAATTAATTTCCTGTAACTGTGTCTGATCTATTCCTCAAACCACTACCACATTCAAATGTGGTTTGTCTTGATCAAAAGATATAAATATTTAATAAATTTGTTACACACGTGTTGTTTTAATGCAGTATGTGTGGCACGGGGGAAATCAATGTACCATACTGCGAGGTCCCGCATTTCGTACATGATAATACTATCAGATCATCGTGGTATTTATTAATTATTTATTTATTTATGCATGTTGTTGTCATTAAGCATTAAGCTGTATTAATGTTTTCGTTTCAATATTAACAAAAACTTTTAGTGCATGCAATTGTAGGTTCAGCATAAATCAATTAATTAAACATTGCACATTGCTACTTTCATCCACGCAGGGCTTTTGTATCGTAGCGCTACAAATAAACTAACTAAGCAATCTTAGAAGCTCTGCATACGAATAAACCAGTTTAAAAAAGCAAACATAGAATCTTCAAACTTATCTAAAAAAACGCTTTGTCTACATTTGTGCATATTGAAGATTCTATGCATTGGTCGATTTGATTGATTTAGAACGAGTTTATCTCGTAAAATTATACTATATCACGCAGATCTTCTTATCGTAGTTGTCAACTTTCGAAACGCCTCTTGCTATCTGGAACAGGAAGAAGAGATATGCGCACCAATAATAATTTTGCGTTCGCTTGTTAAGTGAGCATAAGTTCGAAACTCATTCGACACCAAGAAACGAGACTCTGGCCCGTTTGTGACAAGATATGATGATCGTCGTGTACTATTTAGCGTTATGTTTTGGAGTCACAGTGGCTAAAGGTAAATTTTTTTTTTTTTTTTTTTTTTTTTAAANTTTAACTGACCATACATTGTTTTTCAAGAATTGATTTACAATTTTCTGCCTTTAGTCAATACATGTAGGGAAAACTACCCTTTATTTGCATAAGCGCCGAAGTAGTTGATCCCTAAATTAGGCGTTATTTTCCTCACAGTTTCTACATCGATGTAATGCAGAAAAATTACATTTAAATCTTATAACTAGACCTTAATGAGTATAATTAGTGCAGTTGCTATACGGGCCACAACGTCCATTTACATACTGGCGTAAAATTCTAGTTTTATCATCGGTTTCATCTGCACCGATCGGTACAGCGTTAACGTTTTGGCAAAACAATAATGCCATTTCACCATTGAAGAACGAAAATTAACTTCGTTAACATTTGAGTCATACAACGACGTCATTTTGCAACTTGCTGATGAAACAGTAGTATGGGCATTAATATTCCAGGGTTAAGTTGATGACGTTGTGGGTTCATCGGGAAATGAAACACAGGTCACGTGAGTGCATTACCAGTTAGAATGCAGCATAATTGTAAACTCTGTCTTTTGCTATCGAGCAATTAAAAAACAGTATTTTAAATATTATTCTTTTTATTATAATTATATTAATATGAATATTATAAACATTTTATGACTAACTTTTATTAATATGTAAATCTTTTCTTGTTTTGCTTTCAAAATTTCACATACTAAAATTCATGCATTTTTACATATTCTTTTATGTGTTATTAATAAATAAACGATGATACAAACGAATTGTTTGATAATTATTTTAATAAACTTGTTTTGAATAAGACGTATGTTTCTTTTATACCTAATGATAAAATATGACATTTCTGCAGTGAAATAGCAGCAGTGAAAAGAACAAAATTGTTCTTTTCACCGGTGATTTTCGGAATTTCTTTTTCTATTTTTAGATTATCATATCAAGATGTACTTCCCTTTTTTATATCCTTGTTTGTTTTTTTCTATGATCACGAGCAAAATAAAATCGATTATTCACCGAATTCAACATTTTTTCTTTTAATTTTATGCTTTTTTTACCGTTTATTGACATTGTTTAAGAGTTTAACTGAAGAATTTTCCTGGAATAATGACTTCATTTCGTCAACAAAATGACGTCAAAAATGACGTCATTTCAATGTATTGAGGCACGTTACGGTAGAGAGGGTCACTTTTCAGCGAAAGGGAAATTATAATTAATTATTTTCTTGAAAAAGGGGCATAAAAGAAACAGAAAATGTGTTCATGTCAGTGTAAGATCGTTTGTTATTTCACTCGTGATCATAGAAACATAATATTTTACTCGTGGCTGCGCCACTCGTGAAAATATATTTTCTATGATCACTCGTGAAATAACAAACGATCTTACACTGACATGAACAAATATCCTCTATATCTTACTCTAATTTCAAAGAAACTGCATACAATCGTCTTTCAATCTATTTAATACTGAGACGCGATAAGTGTTCATTCATGCGCTGCTTTTTAAATATTATCAAATATGAGTGAAATAAAGTACGATATTGCATAAACATTTACACATTTAACATTTTAGCATGTCGAGAAGGCGCTAAGTTCCTAGTACCAAGACGTTTTGCTTAAAAAAAGATACCCTACATAATCCTTATAGTACACATATATCATTATTTCATCCTACGTAGCCAGTTTACGAATAAACATCACTTCATAAGTGTTAAAAACTCCTTCAAACGTGTATAGTAAATGCCTCGTCCTTTCGCCCGTGCTTTTGACCTGTCCGCATCGTGTGCGGAGCGTAATATTGGTAGTATTTAAGAGATTCAAATGAAATATCAGGTCATGAGAGAGGGCTTTAAGTGTACCTTTGCACAGCATAGCTCCTTTAGTATTCAAGGTATTTAAATGAAACATTGTTTATAGTTAGAGGACATAATAAGAAATTGCTTAATACAAGAACCGCAACTTTATTATCTGTATTGTTTGGATATATTGTTCTTTGCTTATTGTTTGTATAGACCTTTTGATGTGTGGGTTTTGCTTCTGGACGCAGTGAAGGTATTTTAATTACATTTCATATAATTGTGGGTGACTTAAATAGAAAATACGGAATAAAGGTCCATAAATCTTTTTTGTTCAGAAATATTGTCCTTTGTTATTTGTTTTTTCATTTACCAAGCATACATTTATGAGTAGTTTAGTTTTTAAAATAGAAATAAAATTGTATTACATCTAAATATATTGATGTACAAAATTGGTAGTGAAAGCAGAATATCAAAAACCATAACTCTTTCATAGTATTTATGAAGTAATCGCCCTTTGCATGCTATATTGTGCAAAACATAACTACATGCATGTACTGCAATGTTATTTTGGAAAGCAATTATCTAATTACAGATTACTGTGGGGTAAATGCAAAGTTTTAAATGTATTACTATCTCTGTTAGTGTTTTGGAGTGTTCACGTTTCCAAGTTTATTCATTTTAAGCTCAGTCCTCGCATAACATGACAGTATTAGCAAAAGTTGCACACACATACATTGGTAGATACATAGTTGAAAGGGCCATATATTACATAGCCAAAAAGTGTGTTTTTTTATTTAAAGGGAGAGAATATTTTCAAGTTAAGCAACACAAAAGAACAATATTTAAACATCTGAGCATAGTGGAAAAAACAGACAATATTTACATGTATTGAAAAACAAACACGAACATTAAGTTATACATTAAAACTGTTTCAATATTTCCTTAACGAACATACATAGTTTCCTGTAAGCACTGTAAAAATGATAATCGATGGACATTAACGATTTAAATTTAATAGTATTTGGTCTCGTGTAATATTTTTTATCAAAAAAAGTTTTTGTAGATATTTTAGGGCATAACATTGAAGTAAATAATGAAATTCATCGCTCATATGAGTATTGGAGTTACATAAGTAACACAGTCTTTGGTTGGATTTTATTCCACGCCAACGTTCACTTTCGACAGGTAACCTGTTATTTCTTGTACGAATATGTATAATGTATTTCACAAATTTATCTAGAGTTTTAATAAGGTAGGATTTTAAACTAAATGTGTCTTTAAGCAATCTATAATTACTGCATTTACTAGAATTTTGTATATTTGAGTACCATTCATAAATAAAAAGATCTGATTGTTTTTGTTCATTCTTTGAATGAGCCAGGTACAATTCGGAAAATCATGAGACTTCAAAATATTCATCATCAACAAAAATGTTTCGTATACACTCTATCCAGTCAAATTAAGCATTTTCGGTTGTTTGTTGTGAATCTGATATGACAATTTAAAACACAATGGAGTGAAATCACTTGAACTGTAATTTTGTTTGTGCCAATTATAGTTCTAAAAGTAGTACAGGGGTTGAAATGGAAATGTATATGGTGATTGAATACTTGCAGAAGAAGTTCGACTTTCAACAAAAAAGTCTTTATTTAAACGTTTTAGAAGTATTGCAATATTTTAATTTAACCATCTTAATGTAAATTATTTTGGTTCTTTTTTAAATACATGTATAACAGACATAACAAAGTAAAGGTTCAGCTGTACCAACATGAAAGAAACCTTATAAAAGCACCTGAACCTTTATCAATTGCGGTAAACCAATAGCAAAAAATATTGTTACATAAAACACATGCGCTACACATGGCACATTAATGCGCAACACACACACACACACACACACACACANGAATAAATCATTTTATATGAGAGGCAAACAATATGCATGCAATTAGGCGGATTCGCACTCGTTGCCACACACACACACACACAAACAGACACACACACAAACACACACACACACACACACATTCATCACGGCGAGTGCTCTATCCAGAGAATAAACAAGACCGTTAACAATTCTAGTCAAATTTCAACTTTAAGTTTGGTACCGTGATAAAATAAAGTCATAACTGAGCTTCAATAAGTTTGATTATTATAATACCATAAACTTATAAATAATGTGTCTGTATTTCAAAGGCTGTGAATGAGTATTTAATATAAATACATTCACGCGTGCATAATCGTGATGTAAATAAATAAATGGTTGACATATCTGTTAGGTTCGTTTACAAACAATGTCCAAATATTCAAAGTGGCTTCAGTATGCATTATTTATTTAAAAAAGTAAAGTATTAAAACAAATTAACTAATACAAATAATACGCAAACTAACAAAACATAAATTTCAGTTGTGAACTTTTTGAAACTATATTTAATAAAACACATGTGATAGTAAACTAGTTTTATTACAAATTTGAGATATATACATTTTAATTACTTAATCATTGCAGGATAAAACTTAGTCTGTAAAAATGAACCGTTATGCCATGTACATTAATAAACACTATTTAAATTCTATATAGAGTGCAGATAAATACTCCTTTTTCATGTAAAGAAAGTTCTACTTTTTAAGTTAGACCGGACAATATACTCTGTGTTAATTTTCATTTTCATAAAATATTTTGTAAATTGATTTTTGCATATACACAAAAACTTTGCGGGCGTTAACAACCGGCGTTTTACAAATAAGTATCATTGACTATCGAGAACTTGTTTTACAACCATCAGGCATCGTATGTGTTTTACGTTTAAAGTTATAGCACAAGCACTTTTAATGAACTTGAACATGAAAACAAAATACTCTTTAAAGGGACTGTCAACCACGAATGACGAAAAAAAAGAAAAGTTCTAAAATACCGTATTTCTTTCACAATTATAAGTTTATATTGATTACAATATCACGACTGGTGTATAACATAACTGGATTTGTTTTTGTTTAGTTTTCATATTTTCAGTATATTTGGTAATACATTTTACTGGGTATGTCTACCAGGTAACTAAAAGTTAACCATAAATAACGCAAATAGATTGATCATCCTCGTCACGTGGTTAAACCAGGAATGCAAATTGTGTATGCGTAGTGAATTGTATATATATATTATATATAAAATGATCAATCTACTTGCGTTATTTATAGTGTGTATATCGTTATGTCACCTATTTTCGCGATGAACTTTCGATTTCACATCGCGAAATTTAATTACCGAATATACTGAAAATATTAACTTTTTTCAAGCAATATAATATACCAGTCGTGATATTTTAATCAATAGAAACTAATAATTGTAAAAAATACGGTATTTAAGAACTTTTATTTTTTCGTCATTCGTGGTTGACAGTCCCTTAAATCATAAAAAGTGTATTTTATGTTTCCTTTTTTTCTTGCATCGATGCACTCAAGCTCATAAACATGCACTGAACAATAAAATTAATGTGACTAAGTGCATTTTAAGTGCAAGTTTATATCAACTTTAATTTCTCGTAAACTAATACAATTTAAATAAAAAATAGATTTTTTAAAATAACCATTATACTAAGAGTATTAAATCTCATTTTATGCACATTAACGTTTTGACAAGTTTATTAAACAATACATCCAGAAGGTCAATACAATGCCAAAATCCTAGCGTTTAAGACAAATTTAGTGCGCATCTAATATACTTACAGAGGGATCTAATAGTTATCTTTTGAAAATTGTTCTAGAGATTCAGGAATCGTTCTGTAAAAAAAACGTTTGCAAGAGTTCTGCACCTGATTTTATTTAACAAATATTTGATTAAAGTGTTGAGCATTTCGGCAATAACCAAGAGTTTCGAGTTCCGGTGCGCAAACATTGAACCTCGCTTGAAATAGCTTTATGCAGACATTATTTGGTTGTTAAATTGTCCAGATCGCGCGTGTAAGCAAGTGCATTTTGCGAAACAATTATGGAATGTTCGGATCTACCTGCACAAAATTAGGCTAAGCCCATGGTTTGTTGCAGAATTTAGCCCACTTAATTGTATCCCTGTCTGTAAATAATGAGTCGCGGGTGGTGGTATAATTTATAATAAAGACATTTTTGGATTTTCTGGTGATCCAAACTAAGCTTAAAAATGTCAATTTTGGATGAACAACCTTCCAACTGATATGAAACTAACAATTTACAACAAGCCAGATGTCAAATAAATGAAATTTCCCGATTGCATCACACACACAAATCAATAACGCAATGGTTTAAGTAAACAATTATTTCTTTGAAGAAATACGCGAACGCTCAATAAACCGTAAGCATATTTACATAAGACTCTAAAAAACATTATTAAACTATGCCTCGCAGCCCAACCAAGATTTCCAATAACAGATAAATCAAGGAACAAATACGCAACATATATTTTGCAACATTTGTCCAATCTTTGTTAAGAGGATAGATATCAATATTGTTCCGTTTTGCTGTTCACTCATTCAATGTCAATAGATTTCTCTTAAAAGTATCATTGTCGTTGTAGAGACTGCTGACTTTACCTGCAAATCATTGTTAGTTGCACTTTTCAAAACCTATAAGTGTTTGTAGAAGGGCCAAAAACAAAACTTTGTTCCGAAGTAACTCAGAATGAAGTGTTTTATTATTTACATGAAGGTGTTCCACTTATCAGCGAGAAAATATCAACAAAGCTTTTATAGGTGCGGTAAAGATTCGCAAATAAATATTTAGTATTTATGGAGAAATCGCCCTTTTATTGCTATTTGTTGCAATACACACCTACATAAATGTACTGCAATTTCATTTTGCTAAGCATAATCTGGAAATTATTATAATATACTTCATAAATAAATTGCTTTGAGATAAATGCAGAAAAAAGTGCTTTAATTCGTATGTCAATATCAATGCACAACACAGAAACAACCATGAACAATCTTGGGACCAAAGCATAGTGGGTTAAATGCGATTGCACTTTGCCAAAAACTTCTCACTTAAATGGCTTATAAGCAAAATGAATAACGCATTATCAATAACAAGTCAACACCAAGCAAATATAGGATCTGACATGAGTTGTCATATCATACCATATTTAATTAAACGAGTTCAGGAATTTTGTTAGTAAGCGAGCCTTTCGCGAGCTTACTAACGAATTTCCTGGATGAGTTTAATAACATATGGTATGATATGACAACGAGTGTCAGATCTTTTTATCACATGCTTTTTAATGAGCAAATTAAATAAATATTTACGCAAACATAATGATAAATCCCGAATGTTGTTTACATTTCGTGACGTCATTTGACGTTGCAACGTCATTTCAGCAAAATAACAAAACGTGATTGGTCAATTAACGAAAAACTAAGCCAATGAAAACGCTTAAAAAGTATATTACACATGTGTAATATAACAATATATGTAATGGTTATATTACATGGGAAACAGGGTATGGCATATGATAAAATCATTCTATATGGGTTCACCGTCTTGAACAGTCAATACAAAAACACATTTGGGCTTAAACCTGTTTAAAAAAGCGTTGAACCTCGCACTTTGCCAATAAGCAGAGCAGAACAGAATATTTTATTTCGACTCAAGCATATACCCTTTTATTGCTGTCTGTATCCGTGGCGTAGTGGATATGGTGTCCGCCTAGCGATCGGGAGGTCATGGGTTCGAACCCAACTGGGAGCGTTCCTTTGATCACCCCCAAAGACACCAAGTACTGGTTACAGTCCCAGGAAACGGACTCGAGAGCGTTTATATAAGCCTACGGCTTTCGATGCAATCGAGCTAAAATAAATAGGTTTAAACTTAGCATATACAGCTCATCGTCATTAACACACATATATATATATATACAGTAACAGCATGCGTTTAATGTAGGTTCAAAATATACATGTTTTCGTGACAATGTCACATGTAAGCGGTAAATAGTAAAAACGTAGTGACCACATAGTGGAAAGATATAAATACTTGAGACTACAAATACAACATATTTTCTCGTTTGTAAAAGCATTTAAAACTGTATACTGCAATTAATACGTGTAAATGCGAATCGTAAACCGTAGCTTCACAATTAAGAGCGTATTTTATTTTAAATTATATTTTAACACATCTTTCAAAAGATGAATGTAAAACAATAGCAGCATAAGTGAAATTTAATTAGGAATGACACAATGATTTTTTACACTTCATATTGTGCTTAGTTAAAATCTTAAGATAAATAGCCTCATGAATTAAAATTGTCAGAAATTAATGTACAACCATTATCCAATGTTTTAAATGGTCAAATGACATAGAATGACGTGTAAAATAGAATAAAGCTAAACAAAATCGAATTAAGGTCAATACAATTTCAATAATTGTTCAAATGGAGAAAATAAGTCTCTGAAACATACTGTACAATGTGTAATTGTTGCTTTTTCGCTAAAAAAATCATTGTTTGCCGAAAAAGTGTCATTCAAAACAAAAGTATCTTTATTCTAGTGTATATGTTACTTGTGTGAAACGTAAGCTAATGAAACTATGAAGTCAGTCTTCGAATTTATTTAGCAATCCACGAAGTGGTATTAGAAGTCGTTGTCGTTACTATAAGAAAAAACTTTCTGACCGTGTTTCATGGAGGTTGGGCAATGAATGCAGAATCTTAAGTGTTAACATTTTTTTCATGAATTTGACACCACATTTCTTTTTTGAACTAGGACGCAATTTTATTGGGACAAACGCTCTGATCATGTTTAAAAAATAGTAGGCAATAAATATGGCATATCGTGTGTTGTTAAATATTTCGTGTACAAACATTTATCAGTGACCACGATGTTGATTTTATTTTCGATATTTTAAATGAATTATATACTTTGTAGGAGACAGCTAAACTGTGTAAAAGACCGTCGTAATTTGGAATACAATTATCTTTTATACATTTAAAACATGTATCTGTTTACTTCAATACATAGCATGTTAAGACTTAGTTTTGTTTGTTGTTTACAAACTAACATAAATATTCCGCAGTCTATTTTCGATATACACTTTAAAAGCCTTTGAGTGAAAAATGTTTCGTTTATTTTTTTTATAAAGCTCTTTACTTTTTGGCAGTTCCAAAAGATGTGCATAAGAGTTTATTCGCATTGTTTACAAAAAAGTACACATGGTTTATTTTAACAGTTTCATTTTATACATTCAAGAGTTTGTACCTAGATTATGATAAATAATTCTAACTTGAAACCATTGTATCTAACTGTCCCTTGTTATGCTGAGTACTGTTCTAAAAATATGTTACCATTCTTTGTCCGCAATGGCAAAGTCGGTCCATATGCTTTTACATATACGCTCAACATCTCGTTTAATAAGGTTTTTATAAATCGACTTGCCTTTGCTATCATGGCACACATGAATTTTGCATAGCATGACAGAGATGAACCAGATATTTGCATATCGTTTTGATACAAATTTATATTTAATTTATTGAACAGTGTTTTTACTGATTTTACTTGTCAGCTCTTTTATGCTTATTTTCATAATATTGTGTGTGTGAATTTTGTGTTCCTAATGTGCGTATTGGGGCGTTAAAACTGGCATTGAACAAATTGTTAACGATGATTGTCGATAGCTATTTTCACAACCATAAGGCATGGTTTGTTGAAGAATATACCCCACCTAATTGTATCCCTGTCTGTAAATAATAAGTCGCGGGTCGTGGTATAATTTAGAATAAAGACATTATTAAGTTTTCTGGTGATCTGAAACCCTACAAATGTCGATTTGGGATTAAAGACCCTTCAAATGATATGAAAATAACAATTTACAATCAGTCATATGTATAATAATGACATTTTCCGATTACATCACACACACACACATGCAGTCAAATCATGGTTTAAGAAAACAATTATGTCTTTGAAGCACTATGCGAACACTCAACAAACCTTGAAACTATTTACATAAGTCACTCGAAGAATTAATAAACTAGGGCTTATAGCCCAAATACAATTTACAAGAACATATAAATCAAGGAACAAATACGCAAAATATATTTGGCAATATTAACACTATCTTACGTTAAGAGGATATTAATCAATATCCTTGTCGTATTAAAGAGTGCTGACGTTACCTGCACTGGATAGTTATTGAAATTTGTCGAAACATCTTCGTGTTTGTAGAAGGGCCAATTAAAAAAAGTTACTTTGTTCCGAAGTAATCGAGAATACAATATTTTATTTTTTATCATTAAGGTGACCAACTTATCGAGGATTGTCATTAAATTTAGATCCACTTGTCAAGTCCCACTTGTGTCATACAATTTCACTTTTCCTGACTTTTAAATTTAACTTAAAATACTATGTACGTTATCGGTAATTTTACTAATAATTAAGTTATAAAAAATATAGTAATAGACAAACATCAAATGTATATGTAAATTATGTTTATGTTCTATATGTCATAAAGCAGTTTATTATTTAGACCGTTAGGAATCATAGTTTTTAATTTATGTATCCAATATGTTTCTTTGCATAAACGGTCTAGATTGTTTTGAACAACATCAATAGGTACAAAAGAGAAATCTGATAAAGTGCAATCATTGTCGGTGGATCCAAAATGTGTAGCAACATGTGAAATAGGATTTATTGAACAATTTCTGATATCAAATCTATGGCTATTCATTCTGCGGGAAACATTCTGATTAGTTTGTCCGACGTATTGTTTACAACAATTTTTACATGTAATAAGATATATAACATTGCGCGAAGTGCAATCAACATCATAGCGTAAATCATACGATAAACCAGTAACACTACTATTGAAATTTGAACATATGTTAATATTATTGCAATGTGTACATCTTCGTCGGTTACATTGACCCGATAAATGTATATCAGTACTGTTATAAGACACTGAACTTCTTACAAGACTGTTACATATATTCTTAGGTCTTTTATAGGCCAAAATAGGTTTAAATGAATGTAAAAACTTAACACTTTCCTTGTCTGATAATCTTAACAAATCCCAGTATTTGTGTAAAATTTTAGCAATATTAGGAAGTGATGTGTTAAAACATACAGTAAATGGTATTATTGAATCAGTATTTCTCTGAGTAACACATAATGCACTTTCCTGTGTCATATTTTTCACTTGAGAAAATCCATTTTCAATAACATTTATTGGATAATTTCTACTTTTAAAATATTTAAATAAACTAGATAAGGACTGATTGAATGCATTATCATCAGAAATAATACGTCTATAGCGCTTTGCCTGACTGTATGGAATACCCCGTTTACAGGACATGGGGTGAGATGACGTAAAATCTAAGTATAAATGCATATTAGTGGGTTTACAAAAAATATTTGTAACAACAGTGTCTAGTTCACTTTTTGATATAGATACATCAAGGAAAGATACAAACTGTTGAGATATACTAGAGGTAAATTTTATGGTGGAATGGAAGTTATTTAAAGCATCAATAAAAGTGTTTAAATCTTCTAAAGAGCCATTCCATATCATAAAAATGTCATCCAAAAATCTAAGCCAAATATATGGTTTAATAGAGGTATTGTTAAGAAAATCTTCCTAAAATTTACCCATAAAAAGCGAAGCATAAGACGGTGCCATAGGACTACCCATAGCAGTACCCATAGTTTGTAAATAAGTATCATTATTGAAATCAAAACAGTTATTTTCAAGAACAACTTGCAAAATTTTACTAATAATTAAGGTAGCACATCACGAATAGAACAGTGTCTTATCAAAGTGTCTTTTAATTGTTATATTTTTAATTTTAAATAAAATTAACACACACCAATAATGAGAAACAAATCTTTGTTAACCATCAATTTATTATATAATACATCAAAATATTGCACTATTTGATAAAGGACCATGAATAGTTTAACAGCCAAATATTGTACATATGAATAAACAAACAACTGCCCAGAAACTAAGAGTCAACTTTTAACCATGTATGAAAAGTTTCATGACGATTGAGTCATTAATGGGCTTCTAGACTGGTAATATATGTTTCCTAATAATTTACCTGCAAATCTTTGTAAACACGTTACTACGATTCAAACCCAGCTTAGACATTTTTGAGATAAACATTCATTTAAAGTCATGCATGTGGCCTTAAGAATGGTAAAAATGTTTGTCTAAAATTTTACTGGAAACCTAGTTGGAAGACACACATGACGCAGATTCAAAGTTGGCCTTGATAAATTGGCAAGATAAACATTCTGACCAAGTTTAATAAAGATTGAGTCAAAGATGTAGCGTGTATAATAATTATATGCTTTTTTTTATTTTTTAAGATTTGACATAGCGATATGGTTTTAAAACGCGAGTAGATTCGAACTCGGCCTATTTACTGACACTATTACCATTCTGACCAGTTTTTATTGAACCTAAGTAATAAATAGGGCATAAACAGTGGTGACAAGGCTTCCTTAAACATGTTACTTGGAGACCTATTTTGATATCAGTTTTGATATTGTCAAGAGGAACATTCTGACCAAGTTTCATCACAATTGAGTAATACAAGTGGCCTATAGAGAGGTAACAAGTTTTTAAGTTTGAATTTAAGACCTATTTTTCTGCGCTTGTGACCGAGATTCAAACTCGGCTTAGATAATCACAAAATAACCATTCTGGTCAAGATTCATGACGATTGAGTAATACATGTACATGCGACCTTCAAAGTGGAAACACGATTTCTAAGATTTTACCTAGAAACCAATGTTTTAGACGCTTATGTCTAAGATGTAAACTCGGCCTAGATAATATAAAGATAATATCAAGAGATTCATTATGACCAGGTCATCAAGATTTGAATTAAACAATGTGACCCTTAGAGTATTAACGAGCTTTAAGTCGAAGACGCAGAGAGCACACCGCACGACGACGGTCGTCGAACATCGGGTTACCACAATAACTAACATTGACCACAACGTGTTAAAGTGAGCTAGAAAAACTCATTCAACAATAAAAAAACACAACAACAATATCATCCTTAAAATCTGAAATGTTTATAGTCAAAACCAAAACCTCTTATTAGCTCAGTTGGTAGGGAACCATGATAGTCCTTTGGCGTTTGCGGCTCGAGCCCCGCATAAGTAACATATTTCCTAAAAGGGTTCATGTCCGCACCGGGCGAAATGATCCTATATTGTTTGCTTTAAATAATTCACCTTAATCAATGAATTCCAAATTGTGCGTATCTAAGGTCAATTTTTAAATAAAGAGTCGTTCCTAATCGCAATGATTCCTATAGTTACACAAATACACAAAACCGCGCATATAGTAGAAATAGACAACATAGAACATTTCGAATACTCGTGTGATATTACATTTCCAAAATGAATTTTGGCAACTGAATAAACAGAGGTTTGGTAACTGGTCTGTATAACTAAATAAAGATTAGTGTACATACTATAATAACAGAAATCACACATTATCGCTTAAATTTAATTGTATTGCTTTTAAGTTGAAAACTATTCTGACGTTGTTTTGTATCTGACGTCATACACAGCAACGTCTATCTTCTGCAATGATTATCTCGGTTCATTGGTCAATTTGGTTCAAATAAATATTTAACCACCAACTCTGGCCTGGAATATCTGTTTATAACCAAAGCGTTTGCAGGATATATGTTGTGTAATGGCTAAGGGAGCGTTGAATATAATCGAATTTAAATATGCAATTAAAATGATGTTACAGTGTCTGATCTATTCCTCAAACCACTACCACATTCAAATGTGTTTTGTCTTGATCAAAATATATCAATATTCAATAAATTTGTTACACACATGTCTTTAAATGTAGTAAATGTGGCACGGGGAAAATCGATGTACCATACTGCGAGGTCCCGCATGTCGTACATGATAAAACTATCAGATCATCGTGGTATTTATTAATTATTTATTTATTTATGCATGTTGCTGTCATCAAGCATTAAGCTATATTAATGGTTTCGTTTCAATATTAACAAAAACTTTCAATGCCTGCAATTGTAGGTTTACCATAAATCAATTAATTAAGCATTGCACATTGCTACTTTCATCCACGCAGGGTTTTTGTATCGTACCGCTACAAATGAACTAACTTAGCAATCTTAGCAGCTCTGCATACGAATTAACAAGTTTAAATAAAGCAAACATTGAATCTTCAAACTTATCTAACAAAACGCTTTGCCTACATTTTTTGCATATTGAAGATTCTATGCATTGGTCGATTTGATTGATTTATAACGAGTTTATCTCGTAAGACTATACTATATCACGCAGATCTTCTTATCGTAGTTGTCAACTTTCGAAACCCCTCTTGCTATCCGGAACAGGAAGAAGAGATATGCGCACTAATAATAATTTTGCGTTCGTTTGTTAAGTGGGCAAAAGTTCGAAACTCATTCGACACCAAGAAACTAAACTCTTTGGCGTGTTTGTGACAAGATATGATGATCGTCGTGTACTATTTAGCGCTATTTATTGGAGTCACAGTGGCTAAAGGTAAAATTGTTTAATTGTTTTTTTTTGTTTATAAATTTGTAGTTAAGATGCATGTATTGTATTTGAATTGACCGTACCTAGTTTTTCAAGAATTGAGTTACAATTTTTCTGCCTTTAGTCGATACATGTAGGGAAAATTACCCCTAATTTGCATAAACGCCGACGTAGTTGATCCCTAAATAAGGCGTTATTTTCCTCACAGTTTCTACATCGATGCAATGCAACAAAATTAAATTTAAATTTTATAACTAGAATTTAATGAGTATAATTAGTGCAGTTGCTATACGGGCCACAACGTCCTTTTATAAACCGGCGTAAAATTCTCGTTTCATTATCGGTTTTATCTGCACCAATATGTACAGCGTTAACGTTTGGGCTAAACAATAATGCCATTTCACTATTGAAGAACGAAAAACTACGTCGTTAACATTTGAGTCATACAACGACGTCATTTTGCAACTTGCTGATGAAAAAGTAGTTTGGGCATTTATATTCCAGGGTTAAGTTGAATACGTTGTGGGTTCATCGGGAAATAAAACGCAGGTCACGTGAGCGCATTATCCTATTAGAATGCAGCATTAATGTAAACATGCAAAAAGTTGTAATTGATTGCTCTGTCTTTTGCTATCGAGCAATCAAAAACAGTATTTTAAGTATTTTTCTTTTTACTACAATTATATTAATATTAATATTATTAACATTTTATTACTCACTTTTATTAATAATAAAATGTAATCTTTTTTTTGCTTTCAAAATTTCACATACTAAAATTCATGCATTTTTGAATATTCTTCGATGTGTAATTAATAAATAAACGATGATACAAACGAATTGTTTGATAATTATTTTGCTACACTTGTTTTAAATAAGACGTATGTATCTTACTCTAATTTCATAGAAACTGCATACAATTGTCTATCAATCTATTTAATACTGAGAGGTGATAAGATAGTATACATTTATGAGTATTTTAGTTTTTAAAATAGAAATGAAATTGAATTACATCTAAATATATTGATATACAAAATTGGTAGTAAAAGCAGAATATAAAAACCATAACTCTTTCATAGTATTTATGAAGTAATCGCCCTTTTCATGCTATATTGTGCAAAACATAACTATATACATGTACTGCAATTTTATTTTGGAAAGCAATTATCTAATTACAGATTATGGTGGGGTAAATGCAAAGTTTAAAACGTATAACTATCTCTGTGAGTGTTTTGGAATGTTCACGTTTCCAAGTTTTATTTTAAGCTCAGTTCACGAATAACATGACAATATGATCAAAAGTTACACAAACATACATTGGTAGATACATAGTTGAAGGGGCCGCAAATTACATAGCAAACATGTTTTTTTTATTTAAAGGGAGAGAATATTGACAAGTTAAGCAACACACGCGAACAATATTTAAACATTTGAGCAAAGTGGAAAAAATAGACAATATTGATATGTATTGAAAAAAAAAAACACAAAAAACATGTTAATACATAAAAACTGTTTCAATATGTAACATAGCTGCAGGTCCAACCATAATTTCATAAATAGAATTATTGATTACCTTTAGCATTTCCCCAAGGTACATAACAGAGATGCAAGTTCGCATAGGATATGTGATTAAGTTTGAATAATTGATTATGTTAGTATAATTTCATATTCCCAATGTAGTTCAATTATCGGGAACATCTGTCTACTTCCAGCCTACATAGGGACGGAGCATTAGCAACCAATCAAAATTTTATAAGACCAGATGTGTTATCTTTGCCTTCATAGGGGCGTTGCATTAGTTTTGTTTGACCAATCAAAATTGTACAAGTCCAGATTTGTTATCTCTGAATTTTCATTTTTTGGTAGAGAGAACCGTCCACGTTTAGCCAGTGACGAGAGAAGTTGAACTTTCTTGACGTGGCGGCCATATTGGCCGCCGCGATGTTAGATTGTATTTCAAGAACATTAGCAAGCGTTGTATTAGAAAATATTCAACATAAATAAATCGCGATAAACAGAGAAATGAATGTGTTTTTTCCTGTAGGTTCCCAACGAAAAATGTGCAATAACGTCACAAATATTTTCTTAGCGAACATACATTGTTTCCTGTAAGTACTGTAAGTATGATAATCGATGGACATTAGCGATTCAAATTAAATAGTATTTGGTAATTTTTGTTTAAGTGTAGATCTTTAAGGGCATGACATTCAAGTAAATAATGGAATTCATCGCCTATTTGAGCATTGGAGTTACAAAAATAACTCAGTCTTTGGTTCGGTTTTATTCCACGCCAACTTCCAGTTTCGACAGTTAACCTGTTATTTTTTGTACGAATTTGTATAATGCATTTTACAAATTTATCTAGAGTTTTAACAAGGTAGGATGCGAATTCAAATGTGTTTTAAAAAATCTATAATAACTGCATTTAATAGAAGTATGTATATATTAGTGCCATCCATAAATAAACAAATTGGATAGTTTTTGTTCATGCCTTTTATGAGCCAGGTACAATTCGGAAAATCATGAGACTGCCAAGTATTCATCATCAACAAAAATGTTTCGTATACACTATATCCAGTCAAATTAAGCATTTTTTGTTGCATTTATATTAAATAAGATGTTGTGAAGTTGATATGACAATTTTAAGGCAATGGAATGAAATCACTTAAGGTGTATTTTATTTGTGCCAATTATAGCTCAAAACGTATTACATGGATTTAGATGGAATTGTATATGATGATTGAATACTTGCAGAAAAAGTGCGGCTTACAATAAAAAACGTCTTTATTAAAACGTTTTAGAATTATTGCAATATATTAAACCCTCATAATGTGACTTATTTCTTTTTTTTTTAATATTACAGACTTAACAAAGTAAAGGTTCAAATCAAATCAAATCAAATCAAATTTATTTTATTTTAGTCGGTAAATAAAAACATTAGCTATGAATAGCTATTAACCGACATTTACAATTATAACAATACTAACATGCATATTTAAAACAAAACATCAGCATTAAATGATACATAATCAATCCTTTAGACTATTAAGACATAAGATATTAAAAAAAATATATTCATACAGAGACACAATTGAAAGAACTGGCAGACTACAAACATCACAAATATAATTGGAAGAAATAATAAATAAAATTCAAATTTGTGTGGAAGTTGCTGATCTTGACCTAGGTCTAAAAACTGCAATAAAAAAATACAGAAGAAACTGAAAAGGAAAATAAGCACAAAAGTGCGACAAGTAAGAACTGTCTAAAACATATATACCCCCAAATCAGATTTTGAAAGAACTGATCAGCAACTTCCTCACAAGTGCATGACACAACTGGAATATATTTTTCATAGTTAAAAAAGTGCTTGTACTATAACTTTAAACGCAAAAACACATACGATGCCTGATGGTTGTAAACATAAATCTTGATAGTCAATTTTACTAATTTGGAAAATGCCAGTTGTTAACACCCGCAAAGTTTTTGTATATATGCAACAATCAATTTACAATATATATATTGGAAATGAGAATTAACATATATATGAAACATTCAATTTACAAAATATATATTGAAAATGAGAATTAACACAGAGTATATTGTGTCAATTTAAAAAGTCCAACTTTCTTTACATGAAAAAGAAATAGTTCTTTGCACTTTATATAGAATTTAAATAGTGTTTATAAATGTACATGGCATAAGGGTTTATATCTACAGACTACGTTTTATCCTGCAATGATTGAGTAATTAAAATGTATAGATCCTAAATTTAAAACAAAAACATGAAAAAGCAGCAATATCATGCACACAAATTATGCAAAAACAAAAGGACTCGCACTCACTTAGGGTAATAAAGACGGGAAAAGGGATGATAACTACACATAAAAACAAAGCAAACAGAAGATAACAAGGGAAAAGCAAGCAAATATAAATAAAGAGCAGTATAAATAAAACTAAATGCAAACAAAAGTACAACTTCATAACTAAGGCTATGTAACTGCGGAACAGCAAGAACAAGCGCAACTCTCTCCACTCCATGCGCTGACCAAACTTCGGAAGCATTTGTAGTTCGATTAGTCTCTGAAGATTTGCGGTAGAGAATTCAAAATCTTGGCCGCGCTGAAGCGGAAAGAGCTGATGCCGTATCTTTTGGTCCTTACCTTAGGTATAACAGCAGTATTGGAGTACCCTATCCTCAGCTGTACCAACATGATAGAAACCTAATAAAAGCACCTGCACCTTTATAAATTGCGGTAAACCAATAGCAAAATATTGTTACATAAAGCACATGCGCTACACATGACACATTAATGCACAACAAACACACACACATTATTCGCGGCGAGTGCTCTATTCAGAGAACACACAAAGCCGTTCAGTCAAATTACAAACCTAAGTTTGGTACCGTGATTAAATTAAGTTATAACTGAGCTTCAATAAGTTTGATTATACCATAAATTTATCGAACTTGAACATGAAGACAAAATACACTTTAATCATAAAAAGTGTATTTTATTTTACCTTGTTTTGCTGCATTGATGCACTTTAAAACATACAAATGCACTTTACAATAACATTAATATGACTAAGTGAATTTTAAGTGCAAGTTTATATCAACTTTAATTTCACGTAAACTAATACAATTTAAATAAAAAAAAATATAGTTTTTTGTAACTAACCATTATACTAAGAGTATTAAATCTCATAGTATTCACATTCACGTTTTGACAAGTTAATTGAACAATACATCTAGAAGGTCATTACAATGCTAAAATCGTAGCTTTTAGGCAAATTTAGTGCGCATTAAATATACTTACAGATGGATCTCATAGTTATCTTTTGAAAATGGTTCCAGAAATTCAAAGGAATCGTTCTGTAAAAAAAAAAAACGTTTGCAAGAGTTCTGCACCTGATTTTATTTAACAAATATTTGATTAATGTGTTGGGCATTTAGGCAATAACCAATGGTTCGGGTTTCGGTGCGCAAACATTAAACCTTGCTTGAAATAGCATTTTGCAGACATTTTTTGAATGTCAAATTTTCCAGAACGCGCGTTTAACCAAGTGCATTTCACGAAACAATTACGTGATATGTTCAGATCTACTAGCACAATATGAGGCTAAGCCCATAGTTTGTTGCAGAATATAACCAACTTAATTGTATCCCTGTCTGTTAATAATAAGTCGCGGGTCGTGGTATAATTTATCCAAACAGAGAGTTGTAACCTTAAAAATGTAAAAATTTGGATGAACAACCTTCCAAATGATATGAAATAAGCACTTTACAACCAGCCAAATTTCATATAAATTAAATAACCCGATAACATCACACACACACAAATGAAATAACGCAATGGTTTAAGTAAACACTTATTTCTTTGAAGAATTATTCGAACGCTCAACAAACCTTAAGCATATTTACATAAGACTCTAAAAACATTAATAAACTATGCCTCGTAGCCTACACACAATTTACAATAACAGATAAATCAAGGAACCAATACGCAAAATATATTTTGCAATATTTTTTCAATCTTAAAGACGATATATATCAATACTCAGTCAATGTCAATAGTTTTCCCTTAAACGTATCATTGTCGTTGTAGAGAGTGCTGACGCTACCTGCAAATCATTGTTAGTTGCAATTTTCAAAACCTTTTGATGTTTTAAGAAGGTGCAATAAACTTTGTTCTGAAGTAACTGAGAATAAGTGTTTATTATTTACATATAGGCGCTCCACTTATCAGCGAAATCGCAGTATTTTCATCAACATTATCTGTCGAACAGTGTTAATTACATTTTGACAAAATGAAAAGGCGTTATAATATTCACATTATAATTATTATATGTCTGTTTTTATATTGGAATGTAAAATATTATTGGTGAAACAAAACTCGATATCAGTGACGAACATACAGTAATCGTTATGCACTGCAATTAATAAAAAGAAATCGCAATAATTTTTCATAAAAACCTCTGTTTCTAGTTTCAGTTTCCTTTCTGGATAACAAGTTATGTGTGAACAATTCACGATAGCGTGATAACAAATTTTGCAGAAAATATCAACAAAGCTTTTATAGGTGCGGTAACGATTCGCAAATAAGTATTTAGTATTTATGGAGTAATTGCCCTTTTATTGCTATTTGTTGCAATATCTATTACGTGAATGTACTTCAATTTCATTTTGCTAAGCATAATCTGGAAATTATTATGAAAAGACTTCATAAATTAATTGCTTTGAGATAAATGCAGAAAAAGTGCTTTAATCCGTCTGTCAATATCAATGCAGAGCAAAGAAACAAACATGAACAATCTTGGGACCAAAGCATAGTGGGATTAATGAAATTGTACTTTGCCAAACACTGCTCACTTTAATGGCTTATTAGCAAAATGAACAACACATCAACAATAAAAAGTCAACACCAAGCAAAATGATTCTATATGGGTTCACCGTCTTGAACAGTCAATACAAAAACACATTTGGGCTTAAACCTGTTTTAAAAATCGTTGAACCTCGCACTTTGCCAATAAACAGAACAGAAAAGAATGTTTTATTTCGACTTAAGCATATACAGCTCATCGTCATAAACATACACACACACATATATATATATATATATATATATATATACACAGTAACAGTAACACCATGCGTTTAAAGTAGGTACAAACAATTCATCAATGCGAAGAATGAAACATGTACAATAACAAGAAATATACATGTTTTCGCGAAAATATTACATGGAAGCGGTAAATGGTAAATACGTAGTGACCACATAGTTGAAAGATATACTTATTTAAGACTACACATACAACATATTTTTCTTAAACCGTAGCCTCACAATTAAATAGAGCATGTTTTATTTTAAATTATATTTAAACAAATCTTTCAAAATATGAATGTTAAACCATAGCAACATAAGTGAAATCTAATTAGGAACGACAACATGAATTTTTACACGTATCAACTTCATATTGTGCTTAGTTTAAAACTTTAGATAAATAGCCTCATGAATTAAAATTGTCAGAAAATAGTTTACAACCATTATCCAATGTTTGAAATGGTCAAATGACATAGCATGAACTTGTATAATAATATAAAGCTACACAAAATAGAATTAAGGCCAATACAATATTAGTAATTGTTCAAATGGAGAATATAAGTCTCTCAAACGTACTGCACAATGTGTAATTGTTGATTTTCGTAAAGATTGATTAAATTGCCTTAAAAGTGTACAGTCATTCAAATACAAAAGTATCTTTATTCTAATGTATATGTTACTCGTGTGAAACCTAAGCTAATTAAACTATGAAGTCAGTCTTGGAATTTATTTCACCGTGTTAAATGTAGGTTGGGCAATAAATGCAGCATCTTAAGTGTTAACATTTTGTTCACGAATTTGACACCACATTTCTGTTTTGAACTAGGACGCGATTTCATTGGGACAAACGCTCTGATCATGTTTAAAAAATAGTAGGCAATACATATGGCATATCTTGTGTTTTCGAACATTTCGTTTACAAACATTTATCAGTGACCATGATGTTGCTTCTATTTTCGATATTTAAAATGAATTATATATTTTGTAGGAGAAAGCTAAACTGTGTAAAAGACGGTCGCAATTTGGAATACAATTATCTTTTATACATTTAAAAATATATCTTTTCACTTCAATACATAACATGTTAAGACTTAGTTTTTCTGGTTTGTTACAAACTAACATTAATATTCTGCAGTCTATTTCCGATATACTCATTAAAAGCCTTTGAGTGAACAATGTTTCGTTTATTTTTTTAATTAAGCTCTTTACTTTTTGGCAGTTCCAAAAGAGATGCATAAGAGTTTCTTCGCGTTGTTTACAAAAAAAGTACACATGCTATGTTTTAACAATTTCATTTTATACATTAAAGAGTTTGTACCTAGATTATTATAAATAATTCTAACTTGAAACCATTGTATCTAACTGTCCTTTGTTATGCTGAGTACTGTTCTAAAAATATGTTTCCATTCTTCGTCCGCAATGGCAAAGTCGGTCCATATGCTTTTGCATATAGGCTCAACATCTCGTTTACTAAGGTTTTTATAAATCGACTTGTCTTTGCTATCATGACACACAATGAATTTTGCATAGTATGACAGAGATGAACCAGATATTTGCACATCGTTTTGATAAAAATTTAGATTTAATTTATGGAACAGTGTTTTTACTGATTTTACTAGTCAGCTCTTTAATGCTTATTTTCATAATATTTTGTGTGTGAATTTTGTGTTGGAAATGTGCATATTGTGGCGTTAACACTGGCATTTAACAATTTATATCGTTGACTGTCGATAACTATTTTCATAAGGCATTGTATGTTTTATTGCATAACAAGCACTTTTAATGAAGTTGAAAACGCAGACAAAATACACATTTGTAATTAAACGTGTGTTTTAATTTTCCTTTTTCTGCATGGATGCACTTGAGCGCATAAAATGCACTGTACAATAAAATAAATATGACTAAGTGCATTTTAAGTTTATGTGAATTTTATTTTAAATTAAACTAATACAGTTTAAATAAATGTCAAATTTGCCAGATCGCGCGTTTAAGCACGTGCATGCATTTCACGAAACAAATATTTGGATTGTTCGGATCTACTTTCACCATATGATGGTTAAGCCCATGGTTTGTTGTAGAATATACCCCATCTAATTGTATCCCAGTCTGTAAATAATAAGTCGCGGGTCGTGGTATAATTTAGAATAAAGACATTATTAAGTTTCTGGTGATCTGTAACCCTACAAATGTGCATTTGGGATAAACAACCCTTCAAATGATACGAACATAATAATTTAGAATCAGTCATATGTGTTATTAATGAAATTGTCCGATTACATCACACACACGCATGCAGTCAAATCATGGTTTAAGTAAACAATTATGTCTTTGAAGCACTATGCGAACACTCAACAAACCTTCAAAATATTTACATAAGACACTCGAAGCATTAATAAACTAGGGCTCACAGCCCACATACAATTTACAAGAACACATAAATCAAGGAACACATACGCAAAGTATTTTTGGCAATATTAACACTATCTTACGTAAAGAAGATATTAATCAATTTCATTTTGCTGTTTACATAGTCAACGTGAATAGTTTTCTCTTAAGTATCCTTGTCGTATTAAAGAGTGCTGACGTTACCTGCACTGGATACTTATTGACATTTGTCGAAACATCTTCGTGTTTGTATAAGGGCCAATTAAACAAAGTTACTTTTTTCCGAAGTTATCGAGAATAAAATATGTTTATTTTTAACATTAAGGTGACCGACTTATCAAGGATGTTATTACATTTAGATCCAGTTGTGTCATACAATTTTTTTCCTGACTTTTAAATTTAACGTAAAATACTATGTACGTTGTCGGTAATTTTACTAATAAATATAGTAGCACATCACGAATAGAAAAGTGTCTTCTCATAGCGTCTTTTAGTTGTTATATTTTTAATTTTTAATACAATTAACACACACCAATAATTAGAAAAAACGTTTGTAAACCATCAATTTACTATATTAAACATCAAAGTATTGCAATTTTTGATAAAGGGCCATGACTAGTTTAAAAGCCAAATATTGTGCATATCAATAAACAAACAACTGCTTAGAAACTGAGAGTCAACTATTAACCATGTATGAAAAGTTTCATGAAGATTGAGTCATTAATGGGCTTATAGACTGGTAATATATGTTTCCTTATAATTTACATGAAAACCTAATTTTTTTTAACACGTTCCTACGATTCGAATTTAGCTAAGACATTATTGCGATAAACATTCATATAAAGTCATGCATGTGGCCTTTAGGGTGGTAAAATTTTTTGTCTAAATTTTACCTGGAAACCTAATTTGTAGACACACATGACGCCGATTCAAAGTTGGCCTTGATATTTTGGCAAGAGAAACATTCTGACCAAGTTTAATTAGGATTTAGTCAAAGATGTAGCGGGTATAATAATTACATATATATTTTTTTAAGATTTGACATAGTGATCTGGTTTTTAGATGCGAGTAGACTCGAACTCGGCCTATATATTGACAATATTAACATTCTGACCAGTTTTTATTGAATCTTAGTAGTTAATATGGCATAAACAGTGGTGACAAGGTTTCATTAAACATTTAGCTTGGAGACCTATTTTGAACTCAGTTTTAATATTGTAAAGATGAACATTCTGATCAAGTTTCATCACGATTGAGTTATACAAGTGGCCTACAGAGAGGTAACAATTTTTTTAAGGTTAAATTCAAGATCTAGTTTTCTACGCATGTGACCGAGATTCAAACTCTGCCTAGATAATCACAAAATGCCCATTCTGGTCAAGTTCCATGACGATTGAGTAATACATTTGGCCTCCAAAGTCGAAACACGTTTTCTAAGATTTTACCTGGAAATTAACGTTTTAGACGCTTTTGTCTAAGATGTGAACTCGGCCTATAAATATTATCAAGATATTGATTATGACAAGGTCATCAATATTTGATACAAAAATATGGCGCTTAGAGTATTAACGAGCTAAAAGTCGCAGAAGCACACAGCACACCGCACGACAACGGTCGTCGGACATCGGGTTACCACAATAACTAACATTGAACACAACGTGTTAAGGTGAGCTAGACAAACTAATTTAACAATAAAACACACAACAACAATATCAAACTCAATAACAACAAACAATAACTACTTCTACTTCAAATTGCATCAGCACCACAACAACTACTACGTGTGCAGTTGTTACTACTGTTACAACTTAGAATTTTTAAACATATACCAAAACTTCTTCCGCCGACGTTGCCACTAGCATTATTTCCATTACAGGCACTTCTACCAACTTTTTTGCAATAATTACTTATACATCTATTGCTTCTGCTTCTGCTGCTGCTTATGTTATCATTATTACAACTTGAGTTTCTTATTCTATAACTTTCGACTCAATAAAGTTTAATAACGAAAACATTTCACAATTATTTACCTAACCTCGTTTTCATGCATTATGAAATATATGCAAAACGCCATACGCATAGTCGATCCAGTTGAACTCGTAACATATATTAAGAGCTAATAAAAGTATTTGTAGAAGTATAATTAGTAGAAGTCTTTGAATTAATTATTTATACATTATAACTTGTTTTATACATAATGAAAACGAATTAGAAGAAGTAGTATAAGTACAACTAATAGTATTACAATGAGAAGTAGTAGTAGTAGTAGTAGTAGTAGCAGTAGTAGTAGTAGTAGTAGTAGTAGTAGTAGTAGTAGTAGTGGTACAGTACTTGTACTACTAAAACAAGACGTCACCATATAAATAACCACAGAAGAACAATAAGCTGTTTATCACGATTATGTTTTATTGATTGATTAAGATCCTATGGTAGTGTAAGAGCTAGCACTATGGTTAGTTCTAACAAGAAAATGTTTCGTTGATGTGTATTAATTTCATTTTCCCTTATGGTTTATTAAAACGTTTACTGCAGGGGAATGTAATTGTCCATTTGCGGTTATAAAGTTTATTTATCAAGCATGTCGGCACCGTCTTGGCGTAGATCTGATCGAGCTAGTATGCATACGTTGAATAACTGAAACCCATTTTACATTATCAGCATTTTTCAAAACACTGTTTTTCTAGAATAAAAGAATATAAAGCAACAATTATGGCTGTTTTCTTACTTCAAACATACAACATTACAGAACATAGTATTTGTTTTGTTTGAAATCGCAGTTTTAATTAACAAGTTCAATATTAGTTTAATAAATGTATTTCTGTTTAATTAATGAATAGATTCACAGAGTGGTAAACGCAACATAAAAAATGCCACCACATCATAGTTTATATAAAACTTATAAGTCAAATATGTATTCTTAAACAATGTTTGGTAAAACATGAACGTTTGGTTATATCCTGAACTGCTTTCCAAATAATGTTTAATTATTGCTCGTGCTATACATTCTTACATCCTTCAATAAGGAGATGATTGTATGAACACATCTATACGCATTTGCCAAAAGTATTGCGAGTGTGTTTTATCTTATTATAAATACATTACATATGATAAAGAGTTTACTTTTTAAAGAGAATGTAATGTATGCAATAAAATCGAATACTCGCATACTGATGATGTTTTTGTTAATTGAAACAATCTGTTACTTTATTGTTTCAACCCGTGCATATAATCGACGAGCATCGACCTGCACAGTAAATACACATACAATAAATTGAAAGACATAAATTAAGGCATTATATCACATACTTGCGTATCATACATACATACTATTGTACTGCTCAGTCTTTCTCAAAAAGCTACATCACAACAATAATAAAAGCATGGAAAATATAATGTTTATTTGACGAAGAACTTCGTCATAAGAATTGGTACCAATACATCACAAACAATATCACGATTATATAAACAGTAATACGTAAATGATTAACTGTATTAAGACATATATTAAACTTGTATGAATTAAATTGCTATATACTTTAGACCGCCGTTATTATTAAGTGCGTTTAAATTGAAACAATTTCCACAGGAAATGACATAATAACTATTACTAACGTTAATGTTGTCAGTTTAACATTCACATCATGTTGTACATCAATCTGGAATTTTACTCAGAGTTTAAGGTATACAGGTGTCTGATACCTGCCTCGTTATGGTATCGGGTAGTTAAATCTATACCTGCACATTGAATTGGGTTTGGAAACTAAAACAAACAAGGGAAATAACCGTGTTTTATATATAAACGATTTTAAAACCAAACCTTTATGTTGCCATATTTCATACAAGTGATATATTTGTGATACAAAATGCAAACTTTGGTGCCCTAAATTGTGGGGTGGTAAACACGCCGCACAATTTTAGGACTTTTCAGAAAAAAGTTTCATATTTAATATATAATTTGATAAAGAAAAACATAAAGTTGTGTCTGTGCTGTAGATTTCTATTAAACATAATCAGGAACAATTAGATGCCTCATCGCAGTCGTTAATTAATTTCTTCGCATCTTTATTTGTTATCATGGTTTATTCCACAATAAACTATGATATACACATTTTAAAACTAAATTGGCATCTACCAAAAAAAAAATTATTTACGACATCAATACAAGTTAGTGTCTATGATTAGTGCATTTAAGGTATAAACAATGATCAACCTTCTTGACCCTTTCATTCATTTCCGATTTAATTACTAGATGGCTCGAATTGTTCTTCAAAGAACGATCTTCCGTTTCTGACCGAGCGGGTCGCCGGGTACATCAGGAGTAGTTCAGAAGAAGCCATATCCGACTTTTACCTGAATAAGGACTGGTACAGCATACCCGGTTTCACCCTCTCAACCGATCCATTAAACAAATGCGGATCTAACAACTTCTGGTATATGAAAGGTTGGTTTAAGTTATGACTTTAATGATTTTGATTTTTAAGCTTTAGTTTTATGATCAGGAATAAATTATTAAAAGAAAAGGCTTTTTCGGAAAGTTGTTTCGCTGAAGTTGTATAAGTTATCTGCACCAAAGTAATGAATTCATGACAAGTTCAACATGTGTGTATGTAAATTATGAGTTAAAGCTATGATTTGTTTTGGATATGACATGCACTTACATTTTTGCCTATTCTGACCCAAACGCATGCACCAGCTACAAAAACAAAACAAAACAAAAACGTTGTAAAAAGTATTTTTTAGCTATGGCATAATCCAAATACATTAACCCTATTCAAGAAATGACATTATCAGTTTAAATAACAAGACATGATATAAAATAATCAAATATATAATATACATACATATATATTTACCGGATTAAGACGGTCTATTATATTTATAAAATCAACTGTTTTGTCATTATTGAGTACTAAAAACATTATGTGTGTCATTTATACTTTTTTACATAACATGGATTGAAAAAATAATTAATATTTTATAATCTTAACATTGTTCTATTATATCCCTCAACTACACAAATTCTAGTGCAAATTATATTTTACTCATCAATAAGTATTTTTCAATGGCAGGAAGCACGCTACCTGGAACGGGCACGATACTCCCATACACGGTGTGCTTCGCGGATGGATCTGATTGCTCATTCTCGAAACAGATCCAAGTGAAACGTTGTTCGGCAAACGACTACCGATTTTATCTTCCTCCTACAGATGCTAGCGATGAGGCATATTGCACTTGTGAGTTTATCATTGTACTGTGATATTGTTTATTGTCTTGTCTAACAGTATTTCTTAACACGGCTGCCGGTTTACCAACGTGCACCGCTCATGCGTAACGTGCACAGATAGAAATGGTTTCTGATTAAATGACATACTATCTTCCTGCATGTGACTGTTTTAAAACATGTATTTGCTTATACTTATATCCTTATATAATTAAAGATTTAAACAAATAGTAATGTGCTGAGATTGTCTTGTTTTAAACTATCGTCATTCATATTTTAAATTTTAAATCCGCGATGAAACAAACTTGACTTAAAACTTTTGAATACTGTTCAAATGTTATCATTTTATCTTGTAATCTCTGACATGCTGTTAATGGTTGTCTTCGCGAGTACGTTTACATTTATACACGTAGACAATGCATGTCTAGCATTTCATTTTGAATTGATTGAATTTCAATTGTTGCTTATTTGGGACGGTTATAGTGACACAAAATATAGTCACTCAAATAACGCTGTTTCCACGCTGGTATTTTTTACAAGTCATGACAAGACAACACATTGTATTGATCAAATGAGACTTACATGTTTATAATAAGCGTTATTTTTATATTGTTTTCCAGCTCCTTTGAATTCTGTCGGTGTTGGTAAGTTGTTATATTCCAAATATTACAGATTATTTATCACGGTTTAAAGCGATATAACAACCAGCATTTATGTTTTTTAATTTTATAACAGTATTGTTTAACTCATACGCGTATGTTATTTCATCCATTTGATTTCCTGTCTCCTCTGAAAAGTCGATCCTGCACCAAACGTGGCTTACATAAAACCAAAGATCGAAGTTCAGGTTACTGAAGCATTCAAGCTTGAGTGTACATGTAACTTTACTGTGAACAAAGATGACACAAAGCTGTTGTACACAGTCGAGTGGGCAATAACGGACACCAGCGGAAAAATAAAACACCTACAAACGACGACGTCAAACAAAAGCGATGACAAACAGTTTGTCGATGCAACAAAACTAACGGAAAGTACTCTTATGAACAACGGGATCGATACACTAGGTTTTCGTGTATGTATTTCTTCTGAGCTTACAACACATAAGTAAATATATTCAACAAAACTTTCACGTGTTATATAGTTTCGATATAATTGGTTGTGTGAGTACGTCATACACATGTGTTTTAACAGTTATTTAGTGGTAAAGAGGTTGTTATCAATACTTAAAAACTACTTACTTATAAACACAAATATAAAGCCTGTCTGAAGGTAACCATCTCTGCTTGCATGCTATGACATAAATTTCAACTTATATTAGTGAACAACAAAATATAATTTACAATCTCAGAACTCGTTTAAGGTTTTACATACGAGATATTTAAACTCGTTCTCTGTTATACTCGAATGTACTTGTACTGAGTAACATTCTTACAAGACTTACATTTGCCATTGCAGGCAATGTGTTCGGTCCGTGCTAAGTCGTCTGCTGCTGGGAAATACAGCCCTGCGATGAGCAGCGATAGTAAATTTTTTGGAATTGAGGTATGAAAAGTATTTTAACTATGCTAGATTAATCATCGCGTGTATCTGCGTATGTAAACACATGTATTGTTAAAGCATATGTCAAACCTCTTAACCTGTATGAAAATAATCGACCTAAAGCGGAGACACCCGCTTTATGCAATAAATTGTTGTGGAGTTATGTGCATTTTGTACTGTACTGTTTAATGAAACCGGTCAACCGGAAATAGTAACAGCCCTTACGAATACGGATGTCTTTCATGTCGAAGTTTATGTGGTTTATTCATATTTGTACATTGTTTTTGTAGGTACTTTCGGAACCTGAAATACATGTTGCGGGTAATGAAAAAGTCATTATAAGTGTTCGGCTAACAGTTCCATTCCGATGTAGAACCTCGCCGCCTCAGTGTTTTTATGAACTATCGCTATTCGTCCCAACCAATAATTCCTGCCAAATTCCGAGCATAAGAACAGCAACCACTGACAATGACTTGATATGCGGAGCAAGATTTAAAACAACAGACGTTGATAAAATTAAAAACATTACCATTGCAATTTTTTATGGTCAACCATCACACAATAACATTCGAAATATGCACAATGTTATTTTCCGGACAAGAAATTTAGTTGGACATACATTTTTTTCCGACTACGTACCGGATCCTATACGGGTAAATTGCTTTAATTATAAAAATAATATAGCTTGTATAGTGTGTGAGTGTTATCTCAATCAATTTATAAATTGTACATTGGTTCACGTAAGAACTTACTCTTACTCATCTGTCACTTTCTGCAGATAACCACCGAGGTTGATTACAAAAAAGTTTCCAATGCATTGTGCTATTCCCATGGTGATCCACATGTAAAATCCTTCGACGCAAGGTACCAATAATCATATATCTTATACGTGTTATGTCAATGATATTCGCCCATATATTGTAGCAAACGGATATTAATACTTGTTTATTATAGTTGAGGCTAATTCATCGTAATTACTTACTTGCATTATGTACACGCTGGTGTACTTTATATCTGTTTTTGCCCCGAATGTTTCTAAATCTAACACCGATCGACAGTTCGCATTTCTAACTTGGTTATGTTATTTTTAAGTATATATATATATATATATATATGTATATATATATATATATAAAATACATAACATCCATATCATTTCTAATAAATTATTTCCCAGTGGTACCTTTCCTGTCCAAGAAGCTGGAACATTCATATTGTACCGCAATAAGGAGTACAACATTGAGGTAATGGAACTCAATACTCATATTGGAGATACGATATTATGCGTTCAAAAATTTACCATTTGAATGTTAAAATATATTTTTTTTTGTTCTTTAAGACAGCACCAGTTTTCGAACGGAATATTGCAGTTAAAGACATGCTTCTTTACAAAGTAATGAATGATAGACTTTTAACTGAATCCAGTGTGTGTATCTTTTTTTCTATTCAGCGTAATATCACACAGATGTTATGATAACATTGTAATTAGGATCTTTTGCATTTCACAGGAATGAACTGTGTATATAAAAACTATACGATTTTCTTACCAGAATATTCTTCACTATCAAGTGTTATGTGATATATANTATATATGTATGCATAGCATTTTATATCAATGCACAAAGCAATTATTTTATCATGATTTTATTGTACACTATTGAAGGTGCACACCAGGCATGCACTATGTGGGCCTTGGGGGTATTGTAATAAGGCAGCGGCTATCCGCGTTGGAAGAGACGTGTATGTGTTTGATTTAGAAAAGGACAAAACAGCCTTCACTAGTTGCGACGATAGCGTAATGGCTGGCAAAATTCGCCGAGATGGACCAGATATATACAAGGTACAACATATATTTTCTGAAATATCAATAAACACAGTATCCTAGAGAATATTCCGTCGTTACTTTAAACCAGAGGCCATCGCTTAAAAGCCTTCAATATTCGCATGCATATGACATGAAAATGTTTCTTGTACTGATTCTGTATATATCTTCAGATATTCCTACCGACGGGCGCTGAAATGACAATAAATACACGATATAATGTTCTACAAATCGATATAATACCTGGCCTTCGAGACTTCAACAAAACAGACGGACTGTGTGGAAAGTTCGACAACATTTCTGCAAATGATGGTGATAAACTACCTGGATGTGCAAAGGCGCTGTGCTGGAGGTATACATACACATTATCATCAACGCATGCATCAAACTGATTTTTTTTATTAAAAAAGGAATTGAACATGTAGAAATATGAAATGTAATTAATCAATCCGTTTTAAAAGCTGTTACGTAAAAACATCTACTTTGCTGTGTAAAGTCATGATGTATCGAATGCTATGTGGAAAAAAAACACTAAAATGACACAACATATAATGTCTTTTGCGCATAGTTGATAATCTACAAAATGTATTTATCAATTGCATATATGTAAACGTGTTATATTTAATAACGCTATGAGCGCACTATGATCTAAATACATATCACTTAACATGTAATACATCAGAAATATACGTACATGCCTATTCTAGGCTTGACGAAAAGGACAGTCTCTTCAACGAAACTTACGTTCAGAGCTTGCAGGGCTGGTCCGAGAAGCTTAACTTATGCACATGCAACTGTAGGTATACGTTGGGGTGTAGCTTCAGTGACACGATCAGTTGTGGTCCCGATTCGCAGGCATGGTGCAATATTAACGTGTACAAGAATGTGAGTCATGGGCTGTGCTATATCGGGCGCCACAAACGAAGTGCAGATGTTCACAGACGCCATGAATTTCAGTTGGAAGTTGGTCAATCGAAGGTATGCAAGTCAAAACAATAGTTGTCTATATTGAATTATATAATGATATTTTGTCCGACATAACGGTGTTAGCTATTAAATACTAATATATTTTCTAGATTTAAATAAAGACGGCATCCAATGAATGGTATATTAAATGCCCGCTTCGTATTCCAATATCGTTATGGTAATTACATTCTAACACAGGTAAATAGAACCTCAACACATGGCGGTTTGACACATATTTGAGCCAAATTTTACCGAATTGCAAAAAGTCGGATATGATAATTACGTACATTAAAATAAATGATCTAAATATATCCTACAACGATTAATCTCCCCAAAATGACTAATGCGATCGTTTTTTGTTCGTGTATTCAATATTTGTAGGTTGATTTATCGTATATGTATGTGAAAAAGAAAATTAAACATTCTCTTAACAGTATATTCATACATAGTTGAATAAAATATTAAGTATTTTTTTTATATATTACTGATTTCTGCTGATATGTAATTTTATTTACTCAAATGACATTATATATTTTTTTTTAATTTATGTCAATGAAGCTTTCGTCATTCGCCTTAATGATGCCATTGTTACCATAACGCTGTAATATGTTGAGATCAAGTCATTGATGCATGGTGTTTTATACACTTTAAAGAATACGGACGGAGCATACATAATACAACTAATGATCGTGCAAAATTCAAATTAATTCTTTTCTGTAATAGCCTGTCAATTCTTACGTGACACATTTTCACAGTCGATGACAACTCGCAAATTAACAATTAAACTAGTTCGACAACATATTAGTTGGTTGTGTTTTGAATTCAAGTCAGAATTGTTTTTCTTCTGTGAATGCTAAGTTGCAATACTAGTGTAATAGGTGTGCGGAAATAACTGAACGATATGCCTTTCATTTGATACCTTTATTTAACGCTTAGAAAATCATTGTCAAACGCCCTCTTCGTGAAGTGACGGAAGGACCAATTGATTTAAATGCTGCAAAAATGATTTGCATGCGGGAGATGAACACAACAAGCGTACAGATCTGTTCTAGACTTCCTGGACTGGACGTTGAGTCGTATTATGAGGACTGTGCAAGGGACTTAATGGTAAACACTTAAACCATATACTATTTTGGTTTAAACGATGAATTGTTTAATGTAGGATACACGATAATTTCATTGATGCCTTTTCGTTCCTTTTTAATAAACGTGTAAGAAAACTCGTTCTCATTGTAAAAGGAAAAATGATAATTCAAGTCGTTAATTAAAATGAGAGCTTCATAATATGACCGTAATATTTCATTTAAAAATAAACGGAGGTAAACATAGTTGCAAAACAGTACCTTAGTCCACCTTTATATTTTATCTGTGAATATAATTTATAATGATTTATAAGTTTGTTTAATACTTGACCTAATGTATAAATGTGCAACTACTAATCACGCTTTTATTGACTATTATCTTAAACCATTAATTGATTGTATTTAATCTAAACATAGAAATCGTATCAAATTTAATGTGTGCAATAAAGGAACTGTTTTAAATGCTCTTCCTAGAATACTCCATAATAAGAATGGCCGTAAATTAAAACGTTATTTTCGCAATACGGAAACGTCGCAGAGTTGTCATATTAAAGTCAACCAGTTAGAAGTATTATTTTCAATAATAATACTGTTATCACAGTAATTAATAGGTGATTAAATATTTATAATTTCTCTTTGAACATGCGATTGGAAAACATTCTTAATAACTGTACTGTCTTTGTTGGTCAAAAAATAACATGTAATCTTAATTTAAAAAAACAAAACACCGCATAAACTTTCTTTGCAGATGCCCTACCTTTTGCTTATCGTACATCTAAAGTGTGATATATGGAATTAAAGAAATAGAAACCTCATTAGAAGATCCTTGAAAAACAATTGAATTAAAATAACAACATTTTAGAGATGAAAATACTGATGTTTTGACGCTTTACGATTGGAAAAAAAATAAGATGTGTTTATGACCGTTATTAGAGTTTAATATTACAATAATCGTATTGCTGTTTACTATACATCTAAATGAGCTAGAAATAATATAATTGCATTGCGTAAAGACTCTAATCTGAATTCATTTCGGTTCCCTCAGCTTAAGCAGCAAATAACATTATTAAAGTATGACTATTATTGTATGACTATGTCACGGGAACTGTCAAAAACTTCATCATATTCCTAATACAAATTAGTCGGTAATCAAAACATTTCCGAACAATGTAATGATTGCAGCGAATTTTATGTTTACATACATTATGATTACATGGAATACCCCCACCCACTATCATGGATGCATTGTCAAAAAATCCTTACAAAAGTCGCTTTATAGAGAACTCAGTGTCGTGCACTGCAAAACAATTGTCAATTACTTTGCTGTCTTGTCTGAGTGTAATTATAATAAACACTAACACACTATTTGTATTCGTACTAAACATAAGCGTATTTAACTGATTGGACATACACATTTATTTAAATTCTAAAACAGCTTTTTATTACCAATTCAATATTCGCTAAGTATTTTATTTGGAAATGTTTAGACATTTGTTCAGACCTCAATGTTCTTTTTGAGAATCTTTTTGTAAGATTCACGGGTACATATTTAAACAAATAATTGGTGTGCCTTTGGGTTCTAACTGTGCACCGGTTTTTGATGATATAGTATCGTATTGCTTTGCTTAATTAATAAAAAATATAATTTACTACGTTGTGTAGCCTACCAAGTACATATATAGATGATATTTTAAACAAAAATACTTATTTCTTTGAACAGAAATTCTAAAACATCTACCCTAAATATCTTTGTTTAATTAGGTGGTATTCATTATCTACCGAAGCTGCATTCCTAGACATTCATTTTACTATGCATAGTTCAATACTTAATGGCTTGTTGAGAGATTTCAAATACCGACGTCTTGCACTTAAACAGATATTGTTGAATATACAACTTCTTTTACTATGAGTTTCGTTACAAATTTACCAATGTCTAAACTAAATATGCCTAAGCTTAGTTTCCAAACACAATGTGTCCATAAAATTGTCATTTTCCTATCAAAGTTTTACAGTGTACATCTTGGTTATATGTAACGAATAACTAGGACACAAGTAATGGATACTTTCAGATTTCGAATTCCTACGAATGGGTACTGCAACACATTGAAGGCTTGAAGCAGAAATGCCTGCACTTTGTTGAGGTTAGACAACCATTGCCACAACATGTCCTAAAACACGTACATCTGGTACAAGACGTTAATGCGAGTGGCACAAACGATAACTCCTTCTTTGGTTCGGACCTGCTTAAACGACTTAAAGACGCGTCTTGCCCTAACGAGTGTAGCAACAATGGACACTGTCTTCATGGTATGTCTAAATCGTGTGTATTTAAACATGCAAATCTGTATATTAATCAATACTTGATATGTGTGTGATTTTAAGAAAGTAAACAAACATCATTTTTAAAACATGCACGTCAACATTACATCGATTTCGTTGCAGGCAAATGCAAGTGTCACACTAGCTATATAGGCGAGGATTGCTCTATACTATACAGTGAGCCACCAGACATGATTGGCATACCAGACAATGGGCTGTGCGATCTGGCTGAGAGACCTTGTGAACAGACCATGGTTATTGGGAGAAACTTTGTGGAATCATACAATCTCTCTTGTAAACTAGTACCGATAAAGGTCTGTAGGGATTTTAAATCCAAAACTGCACACTAAGTATCCATACATTGATAGTATTATGCATTTAAACATTTGCAATATTTAACGAATCAAGATAAATTACTGGAACACGGCACATGCTAACTGTAATTGTTTGTGTGTACGATAACTAGTAAGTATACATCATAACTAACGAATACGCTTCTCGATGTTATATGGCTACCGTAATGTATAATGTTTACTAGATTAAGGATTATATTTGCGCTATGTTGATTGTATATGAACAAACAATAGGTAGACCAAGCTAACCACGTACAAAGAGGCAATCCAGATATACACAAGGCAGAGATGGACACCTTTGTACAAGTTGTGTGTCCTTTAACACAAAACCAGGACAGAAAAAGGCGTTTTGCTCAGTTCGACATCAACACCCTTACCATTGGATACTTCATCTCTATCAGCAACAACCGTGAAATATTCAGCCAAGAAGATTCCATCGTTATTTTTAATTCGGTGTGTTTAAGTTGCACAAAGCTAGCAGGGCTGATCCAATGCAAACAAAAGGTATCCCTGTCCTTTTATTCAAGTGTACGTCATATACAATAGCAAATCACGTGTGTTACGGTTTATTGTTATTTGTTAAAGTGTAATGTGTGAATGTTAAATAGGAACCGGTCATGAAGGTACAATAAATCGAATGATGCCCTTTTGAGACCTACTCATCTTTACCATTTTCAAATTTGCTTAGTGGTAATATTTCAAAAAGGCTCAAAAGTAAAAGTCAATGGTATTAGTTATTCGGGAAACAAATTAATTCTACGAATCAAATACATTTAGTTTATTGGACGTGTTTGGTTGTCGCTATGAATACAAAGACACGTGTATGGTATTATTGTTAAAAAAAAACGTGGTTGAAACATACCAAGTTGTAAACTTAGACCAGACTTTGAAAAAACGTGGTTGAAACATGCCAAGTTTAAAATTGAACCAGACTTTGACCTTTATTTAAATGAGATTCTCTAGTTTTATAAACTCATTTGTTTAAATATAACTGCAGGCTGGCTACTGTGCTCACGAGGGACAATGCTACACTGAAGGTGATGTGCTGGACTGCTACAAGTGTCAGGGGTCTCCTCTCGCTTGGAAACCAGGAAAAGGTTGAAGCATCTCGAAAAAATATTTGTTGGAAATGTTCACTTGAATTATTTGTTAAACTCATCAGCATGCATACCTCGACTTAATGAAGTTTCGTAAAATGGACTTAAGTTTGAAACCCGCCTTGAAGGATAATGCTCATTTACATAGTATAATTACCTTCTGTTCTAATTTTTACGAAGACCTCCACTTGTTTCTATTTTGGTTTGTTTGTTTGTGTATTATGTTTTTTTTCAAAAATAAATGTACAGAACGATGCAATAAATACTGCTAAATTTTTATGATCATAAAGTGAATTCGTTCAACTTGGCAATTTGACTCACATTTTCAGATTTTGATAAACCAAAACAAACTGAACTGCTGGTTAGGTCATAGCCATTAGTCACAAGATGTAAAGATGTGGCTTATTTTTAGTATGGCCTTATGGATAGGTGTACACAATCTAAACATACTGTTCACGATATTAAAATATTCATACATTCCGATTCATTATAATAAGTCATTGAATATGCATATTGCATCTTAACAGAACACAGTTTTTCTCAGAAGAGCCGCTTATTATTATAAGGGTTAACTAGCATAAGGTGAATGCGTGTGGCTTCGAGGGTGCGAGATATAACCAAACGTTTAATATGAAAAAAAAATCAATGGAATGCAATATAGTTTTTACCATTTGAGAAAACTTTATATTTTGACACACCGATTGTAAATGCAATTGTCTGCTATTTACATTTGCCAGAGTGTCGCCTCCTTACAACTGAAGACACACGTGACGACAAGCTATGGATCATAGGAGTGGTTTTTGCGGTCCTTTTTGTCCTCGCAGTGATTACAGTGATGGTCTATAAGTGTATTATCCCAAAGTAAGAATGTCATTGATCATTGTATATTCAATTGAATTAAGATAAAGGTAATGTGTTTGCAATAGAAGAACACTTCCCAAAATAAAGTAATGCTACTACATTAATATTGCGTTTTTTATAACTGGTTGCATATATTCTCTTGATTCTGTTTCAAATGCGACGTTTCGGGAAATATAAAGGGATACAAAATAATATCATATTTTAATTCGAATTTAGACGAAAACCGTATTAAATATGGCTACATTCATGCAGTGTATGAACCTTGTTTGTCCTGCTTTCTGCTTACCCGCAAATGTTTGGCGAGTGATTTGAGGTAATTTGGTATATCTGCGTACCTGTGCTAGAATATATCAATTGTCAACATAATATTTGATTAATAGACAACACCAAACCAGTTCCATTGAACATCTGTTTTAAGATTTTGATTTATATACTGTGGCAGCATATGCACATGCTCTTACCTCTTAGTAGAAATCGTTAATAAACAATAAATTATCGATCGACATGCATAACACGTATGCAAATCGACAGCTAAATGGCCGTTCAAACAGTTGTAATGTATTGTGTATGATCTCTGACTTGAACCCGATTTCAGGATGAGGGTGAATGTTGTCCAACAGCGTTCAAGCAGGCCCGAGCCGCCTGCAAATGTTGCGTTTAGACGACAATCAAGTGCACTCAGCAAGGACGGAATATTGAATCAAATTCAACTCGAAGAAAAACACGACTCGACTTATTAGAAAAGCGCTGTTCGCATACCAGTCGAGGATTGAGCATGAAAATATGTCTATATGATTGATATATGCTTGTACAACCTTTTAAAGTTAGCATTTGCACAGATGTGTCATTGACTGCCGTGCGTGTGTTGTTTATATTAGTGAACCCTTCAATTATTTATTCATTGAAACTTCTTATATGAAATGCTATTTTGAAATAATCGAAGTTGTAGATATTTTCATTTTTGTATCACTCAATTATTTGATAAGAATAAAAAAGCTGTATAATGTGTTTTAACTGTCAATATTTGTATTCATCAATCAGAATGTTTTTCGGTTTATTTTTTAATTTTTTTCTAATTAAATATTTTAAATACATTTTATACAACCCGAAATTTATGTTATATTTGAAAAATATATCAAGTGTGTATTTTTAATAAAATATTATCATTAACCCGAACCCACTTGAGTCATTTACATGTTAATGTAGATCACTGGGACAACGTGCATGTCTTTTTTTGCTCTGTAAACTCACCGGCGCTGATTCATTTATGAAATGTTTTACACTGGCCTTTTGCGCGTCTCTCTTCCCTTTTTTAAACCACGAAGCACCCTTATCGATAACGAATTTAATTGCCTCTTGACTTAAATTGGTAGCTTTTATGTCAGCGAAACCAGCGAAAATCATTGCCTGTGACGTTCCAACTGTGCTTTATTTACTTCATAGCTTACACTTCTAATCATGCAATTTAATTGAGCAGATTTAAAAAAGTGCAGTGCTCTTTAAATAGCAGGTTTATTTCCTTCTGTAAGACCCGCCGAATATCATGGCCTTTTTCCACTAGACGTATTTGTCCCCTCTGTAATGAAATTTTCGTCTAACGATCCAATTTAACCCAAAATTTGCTTTTATACAAACAATAGAAATAGCATGTACATCATTTTTAAATTGCATGATAAATGAGAAAGTTACAGTCCGGACAAGCTGTTTAATGGTAAAATTTGACCTATGACCTCTAAGTGTCAAAGCGACCTTTTAAGTGGATAGACGATTGTTACATGCGACGCGGTATCTATTGTTGGTAAATTTTTGTGATAAGTTATTTCAAAGTTGCACTTTGAATGAAATACTTACAGTTTGGACAAGCTCGGATGCACACACATGCGTGAAAGCATTCGACCATAGGACTGATATGTTACGCTTTCCGCATGTGTGGTCCACAACCAAATCATTGAAAAAAGCAAGGTTGTTTTCAGAATTTAATATATGATAATTAGACAAGTTGTCATTAGTATATAATACAATATTAACCAAGCTCATCTTTAAATATAAAATCAAATGGTAAATCATTCAGAATACTAAAACATAGATTGAATCCAAATAGGTATCTAATTTGAATAACTACTATATTGCTGCTAAATGATTTTAGATTTCAACTGATTAAGTATTTATACAATTTAAAAAACGCCATATAAAATATGTATTAAAATAAACATATCTACGTTTGATGCAATCGATTTTCAAATGCATGCTATTACAAACATGCACAGATTACCTTACATACACAAAACAAATGTGCATATATTAAATACGGATTATTGCATGCAATATCAATTGCCCGGAATGTTTTAACATTGAAAATAAATGGTTTAATATATACATGTACTCAGAACATTTGAAAATAAATTTGTAGTAAATTCTGATGTTTCATGTTCGTGGAGGAAAATGTTTAACATTGTCTTTCACATAAACAAACCTGGAATAAAATAATATTGATTGAAATGAAACATTTCTCAACTGTGGCAGTCACTACCCTGAATACCTAATAAGCAAGAGACAACATGAATGTTGGAAAGAATCATTGAAATCATGTGTTGAACTTTGTAGTAAAGAACAATTTAAAAATCAGCGTTTTCTTCAAAATCTATAATTATATAATCCGGAAATAACAATTGGTAAAAAAAGAGTAGTTCAAAAAAAAAAAATACTTTGAATTTGTAACCTTTTACAGTTATTATGAAATTTGAACGTATACAACTTAAATGCAAACTACATATGTTTTCACAGAAATTATTAACGCAGTGACAAAACACATGAAGCTCAGAAGCTCAAATGACACTAACTTTATGAAGCCGTTTATCCCCACTATCATAAGGTCCATCTTAGTTTACACAAAGGGTACACAACCTATAAATTACATAGTTATCATAAATGAGTCTTTGCCAGTGTGTACATATAAATATGAAAATATTTTAAATAATATTGAAACAAAGGGGTGACATATTTTTGGTATTCCTTTTCATAGTATACGGAGTTTCAGTACACAAGTGTACATTTATTACATATCGTTACTATGAATAGTAATAAAATGACGTCGCGAGCGGGTCGGTATTCATAAATGGCATGCCAATATTAACTATATTGGCCCGCGTAGCCGATTTGATTTTTTATATCTGTAAAACAATCGAACCAGGCGACGTCAAATGAACAAAAGGGCGTCCACATTCAGTCTTATCGAAGGGTATAAATAAAATTAAGACCCAGAACAACGAATTAATAAAATCTTATGATACGTATACTTAGCACATTATTGGAATAATTACAAAAAAATATCAATGGCACTGAAACTGTACTGTAGATAAGATTGAGGACACTATTTGAGCTATAACAGGAGTCACCCAACATCAAAACTAAGTGAACAACACGCTAACCTAAATGACATCTTCCGCCAAGTGCTTATACTAATAAAATTAAAACGATATGCACTTCCATTTTCTGTTCTTCCATCCCTTTATCATAATGTATTACAAAAAAAACACTTTTTTAAATGTTTGAATCGAAATCTAACAATTCCAACCTGAAACACGATTTACAAAATCGAATGACTGCTCGGAGTGATTTATTTTATTCCTATTGAAGTTTCCAATTAAACATGACAAACATACAATCCGAAGTACGATTTGGATTTGTTCGATGCTTTTACAAATATTTTATTGTTAAATAAACCACAACGTCCGATGTGTTGTCGCTAAAATCCAGAGAGGCTAGCTTAAAACGGTGCGTTTCGTAACCTAAAAAACGTCACACGAGATACGTCATAAATGCGGTAATCAGTTGAATGAATATACAAGTAGGTAAAGCTGGTTCGGTAATAAATTAAAGCGAAAAAACAAACAAAATAGAGTTACATATAATATGAACGATAACACACGGCAGGGATGGGTCGGACGTTTATAATCGGCCCTAGTCGCATACTGGTCCTCGGGCCGTTATGTTGGCAGCGGGTCGATTATAGACGTCCGGTCCATTTCAGCCGTGTGTAATTGTCGAGATAATCATAGGTACACACTCCTTCTTATTTTAAATTGGATATGCCAGTACAGAAACTGCATCTTTTGTCAAACTGATTGTGAAATTATTAAACATACATTTTGGGAATTCACACGTGTCAATCAGTTGAAAACATAATAGTTTTTTGGCTGCAATCATTTTTTGAACTTTATAAATTGACCTTCATTATTTATCATGATTATACAATGTAACCTTAAACTAACCATTTGTTTTAATCAGCATATTTATGCATAATTGTAAAATGAACCAACCAAGCAGCACACCGCTTTCCAGTAGTTGTGATAAGGTACTTAATACGTTTTGTATTGTCAATTATTTCGTAAACATATCGTTGTGTAAATGCTATTGATGGTGAAGACCTCATTGTCGGAACACATGTTCGCTCAGAAACGCTATACTTCTGTATACATATAATTAAGTTCGAACAGAATAAAAGTTGGTTTCGACGCTAATTATGACGCGTGATATTTCAACATTTATAAAGCAAATTCAAACACACACTTCATTACAAATTATTCTATAATACATAAATACATTAACAATAGAAGTTCACATTCTTTAATATTAACCGTATTAGACGTGAATTTGCATTGAAAACTACCCGGATCGAAAGTATGCAATTTTGACGTCGTTTACTGTTAATTGAACAATCGAAAGATAGCGTCTCAGCGAATGATAAAATAGGAATTCAAACATAATAGCACCATATCTGCAGTATAATCAACAAGTGGTAACCGTGTATAATGTGTTTTCATTGAGAAATCTGAATATTCTCGAATGTTTCGGCATACAAAACATTCTCAATTCACACCTTAATTGTGGATAAAGTAACGACTTTCATTTTCTCCGATAATACGTGCGATGAAAATAACTAAATTCATCAAAATGCATCGAGACGTGAGTTTGATTAAGCAGTCCGGCATTATATCTCCGATGCAAAGCGTCTAAAGCTTTTAAGAAAGCTACCATAATTACTTTATAAACACCTACAAATATGTTTTCGTGTCCGAACAAATAGAAACCCAAAATTATCCCCAAAAGTAAATGTCTTTAAACTATACCTATTTCATTATTATGTTATTATGTTATTATGTTATGTTGACAACAGAGTACACAAATTTGCACGACTATACTGTAGTATGAACATTTAATAATAAACAATCAACCACTATATAATGTCAGTATGCAAAGTATGATTACTTTCTTTGTTCTTTAATCATCCTTTTAAACATCTTTATACTTCAGATTTCGAGCGGGGGAAAGGTTCCTTAGATAGCTAAATTTATATAACTATGCAAGCACTATGAATTATGTTGGTATGGTTGCGTCTCAAATGTTTTTTTTAAAGCATTGATATTATCATAATTGGAATTAAATGATAGAAAACAGTTGTTGTCAAAATGATACAAAACATAAACTTTACATAAATAAAGCAGAATATATTGGTTACTACTAAAAGATAGCGTGTGAAACCATTACCTATGTCAAGTACGCATGTCTATTTCCCCAAATAAAGCAACGGTTACGGTCCACTGACGTCAAGTGCTAATCTGCCAATTTTAAAACATTCCCCTGGTTTTAAAAGACAAGTGCGATGTGTCATGGGATCAGCGCAAATGTGTTGAAATCTGATAAAATGCAACTGTCCGAAAATCTAGAGCCATTCACAACAGGGACACAACTGGTTGTCCGAAAAATTCAAAATCCCGAGTTTCTTGATGTCTTTGTACTGGTCTGGAATTTTCATCAGAGCCAAGAAGGCGAACTCGAACACCGCTGTAGAATACCTGTATGTGGGCATGACGTTTTCAAAGTGGACAAACTGAAAATTGTCGAACTTTCGCGTCGGCAAGCTGTTTTCATACTCTTGCATCTTCGCCCATGGCCCGTCGCCGACGCCGACGAGGATGATGGAGAGCGGCCAGAGCGAGGCCTCTACGATGGCATTACGTGTGGCTTGCTCTGACGTCACCTGACCGTCGGAGACGATGACGAGAATGTGGTACTGGAAGTGAAAACATTGGCGGTATGAAATTGATTTTTATTTAAGAAATAGTCATATGATTAAAAATACAACGCTCTTAAGTTCTTATATGCAGTAATTTAAGCACGATGAAGTTAGCCCCATCTGATAAAATTTTACCACGCCTTGGATATCTTGGACTACATACTGATCTGGTACGCATGACGATGTGGATAGCTTTGTAGATGAGAGGTGCAAAGTTTGTGGGACCGCCGAGATCTACTTTTCCAACCACGCCCTCGTAGGCGCTCAACACTTCCTGGAAACCGTCGCAGAAACCCTGACGTCAAACAAAGATATATGTTTGCATTCCGATGTACTAACGCTATAAATCATTACACTTAAGAGCAACGATGGTTATTTTCACGAGCGATTTCATATTGGGGGCTATTGGATTTAAATGCGAGTAATAAATGTATGTTTGACCTTGTCTTCTATTATTTGTTCAACTCTTCTGGTTGATGATTGAGTTCTTTTGACGGTGAAAACAATCACACTAACAAATTTGTATTTGAAAACAAAATGCCACGCACTGGCAATGATACCGATAATTATATTTCTGACATTTACGATATGTTTGTATTTATTATGTTACCACTGCACACTTACATTGGAGACGCTGACATCATACTTTTAAGTGTTATCGTATACCCTATCCGATAACGCTTCTTAACTCCGCCCATCAACAAAATTTTTTAACTTCGCCCACATTTGAGTTTATCATATGTGTAGCGTTCCATGTTTGTTTAGTCCCGCCCATTGTGGGAACTACTTTGTGTAGGCGTGGAATGTCGTTTATATCTTGAAAATGNAATATTAAGTTGCTATCTTCAATATTGCAAAAGTTATGGCCAATGTTAAAGTTTTCGGACGACTACGACGACGACGACGCCGACGGCGGAAGACGAGAGGGCTATGACAATACCTCGGGTTTTCTTCGAAAACAGCCGAGCTAAAACATTAACGACAAAAGTAGTGTCGAGATCAAGAAATATAATTTTTATTAAAAAAGTTTGCGTATTCCGCCAGGTTCAGATCTTCAAATTATTGTAGTGAATAAACAATAATATACCAGTGAATCATACAATTAGACACCGATGGAATGCGCAAACTTCATTTTTTCCATACAGATAATATTTCTTTACCCATGCAACTTTTGAGATAAATTAAAATAAATGATTGCACCCCAGCCTGTTTAAACTATTACTCTTATATAAAAGAAAGTATTTTCTCAAACCGTCATTGCTATGAATATAAGACCGGTTATATTTACCATTTTTATACTTTTTCTGTACATATTGTATCATATTACAGAAGCGAATAGTAACATAATATACTGTGAACTCATAACAATCCAATATTGAGTAAGGAAATTATTCATATTCATGTCTATTCATATCTGTGTTTTCAGTAAAATAAATTCATATCTATGTTTTGAGTAAAATATAAATATAAACTGGCAAAGTGGCTCCTTTTTAAGTCTCGTTATCAATTGATTAATACTGTTATTTTTCAGTCAGATCCAAATTGTATGCTTTATTTATAAATACATCTGCATACAGTTATCATAATCTAAAACTGCAAATATATGTATTCAGTTGTTGATTATTAATTCATATGTAGCTAAATTGTATTTTACAAAATAAAAATAATTATGACCTGATAACTTTCTTAAGAATATATAGTGAATAATTCAACATTTTGTGCAAGTAGATAAGATAATCCTTTAACGTGTAATTTGTTTCATTCTCTTGATAATATCATGATCTCAGAAACTTAAAACACTTGACCGCAAATTTCATCTTTCTTATCAGTTATAATCATCACACACAGTGGTGGCCGGTCGCAAGCAGCTATCAAATTACTCTGCTCCCCAGTGTTTTATTGCCAAGCAATTAATTAGGGATTTCTCCGTTCAAGATTAGGGTTTTGGTGAAAATGCGGCCTTACCCTTGTCCTATAACTGTATTGGGGGCTATTGGATTTAAATGCGAGTAATAAATGTATGTTTGACCTTGTCTTCTATTATTTGTTCAACTCTTCTGGTTGATGATTTAGTTCTTTTGACGGTGAAAACAATCACACTAACAAATTTGTATTTGAAAACAAAATGCCACGCACTTGCAATGATACCGATAATTATATTTCTGACATTTGCGATATGTTTGTATTTATTATGTAACCACTGCACACTTACATTGGAGACGCTGACATCATACTTTTAAGTGTTATCGTATACCCTATCCGATAACGCTTCTTAACTGCGCCCATCAACAACATTTTGTAACTTCGCCCACATTTGAGTTTATCATATCAATTTGTAGCGTTCCATGTTTGTTTAGTCCCGCCCATTGTGGGAACTACTTTGTGTAGGCGTGGAATGTCGTTTATATCTTGAAAATGTAAACACATTTAGCGATTCATACTTTTTTCAGAAAATTAATAAACAAGAAGTATTTTTTTTTTACAATGAAATTCTTAATTATTACCGCTCCGAATCTTTCTCTCAAAAAAAGACACGGAGCGGTAATAATTAAGATTTTTTTTTAACTTAAACATTTTTTTTTAACATTTTTCCTTCTTACAGAATGGCCGTTTTTTACAATTTGAGAAGTTCGAGACTCAAATTTCACATTTTAAAGAAGTTCGCGACTCAAATGTTCACACTTTAAGAATGTTAGCGACTCAATTTGTTTCATAACTTTGAACAATACGCGACTCTTTTTTTCACAAAATAAGGGTGCCAAGGCCGCTTAATAAAAATGGGAAACAATCCATGAGACTATATCCGAAAAACAACCACATGGTTTATCCGAGCAAAACGACGCATTCTACGTATCAACAAACACACAGACCCATGACAGGAGGACCACTGGAACTGACCATTAGTTCATCACAACGTCAGCATGAGAATGGGTGTCAAAAAATAGCACAAATAATGAAACATGTGTATGTGTGCGTGTATAACGGTGAAACTTACCAATCACTCTGCCAGGAACACATAGTAACATAAACTGCGGGATTCAGGATGCTGTAATACTGACATTATGCAGATCTATATATCACAACAGCCAATACATTCAGATATTCGAGTACGTGTATATGTATGTTTTATACCAGGTCCACAATTAATGCATAACACATTGTGTGGAGATCAAAACTTCAAAATGTATAAGAATATCGTTTATAGCTGCCCCTCCTCGTTGCAAGAAGACATTTCAAAATGCATTACTGCTCGAAAGGACTGTAAGCTTTCAAGCAGCTCAAAACTAAAACAAATTATTGTTACTCGAATTGATTGATGAAAGCCGCCAATAAAGGTATGTTAAACATTAAGCTGACACAGTAAACACAATTTTCACTTATCCATATGAAAAAAGTAGTCACACTGAAAGAATAAAAGACACTGTAAGTTGCGACAGGAAACAATTGTTCACTTAGCAACGGACAATTATTCATGAAGAACACACGCTGCACACTTAAAATAAACAATGTGGTTGCCACGAAACAGTCAAAACATCGTTCAATATAATTTGTAATGTACTTGACTTTGGAGTTACCTCTCGCACAATAAAACCCGAACGCATTTAAAAATGTGTTATATCAGTGTCAGTAACTAAACTTGATACGTGGTGTCTTGGAATACCGGTAATCGGGCATTGTTTAAACATTTACCTTAGGCAGGAAGGGGAATACCCCAAAATCCTTGGTTTTGACGTCACCGAACCCGAACGCAGGGATTAACCTATCATCATCGAACGATTCCAAAGTTTCACCCAGTATGGAAATCACCTTAAGGAAAGAGAAAAAGTGTAGGCCGTAGCGAGCGTGTAACATTTTTTTAACTTTCGATTGTTTTGACGAAAAAAAAGATATTTGGTCTAAATATATTTGCATTTACAAAGTCTCGCACTCACTCAGTATTAACGGTAACCATATAGCTCCGCTAAGTACATTTCCTAGATCAAACATACATGACTAGGTCTGTTATTCTTGTGGAGACGGTTTATCGGTAGAAAAGCCACCAACAGACGCCTGAATAATCATCGCCGACTTTGGCGTTGGCCTTGTATTTAAAGATTGCTTGAAATGCTCGCCGTGCGGATGAGTCCACACATAATTCAGCTTCAGGCGTGAAAGGCCCTTATAAATTGTAAAATACACACTACTCGCCGTGCTGGCACCGTAAAGATCCAGTTTATGTACAGAGCGGCAATAAAATGGCAATATTGTATGATTTAATTTTGAAGCTTGAGACTAAACGATGCTCTTTTGTCACAATTGCGGCTCCTTAATCTAAATTGTAAGGTTAAGGCGGTGGAATACAACAACACTGGTTTTTGCCCGTAAGACAATTGCCCACATGGTACGCGAAATACGTGTATTTGTTTCGTATACATTGTAGCAAATGAGTAAACATTCATTTGACAAAATTTAAGTACACCTTTTTAATAAGCAATCAAACAAGTTTAGCAGTAGTGAACTGAATGTACGATGTCCATACGCATTCTACACAGTTTCACAAAAGTATGGACAAGGCAACAAGCTCACAGTTTACGAGTGGTTTGTGACCGGAACAAATATCAAGTTCTTTAATATTTAGTAAAATATGATGTTCGCTCATTAGTGTTGTTTTGTTGTATCCGTTATTATCAGTTATATTGTCCTTACCCGTTGGTACGGGTTTTTACGCTTGTCCAGGTGATGCAGATTGTGGCCATGTTGCAAATTACTTTTCGTGAAATCTATGCCTGAAACCCGAAGAACGATATCAAGGGTGATACATGGACATGGCCAACGCAGTGGCAAATAATATGGTGAATTTAGCTATTAATGTGCTTACGATTGCAAATTAATGCTCCATAAATAATTCAATAACACAGAAAGGACGTCGCCTCAATGTGTAAGTAATTATCTATCTATGGATGTTCCAATATTAATTACGATTAAGCGTCGTATGGCTTTTACCAATAAAATAAATAAGGAATTACGTATCATATGAATAAGTCCAATACATACCTAAGATATGAATACCTACCAATTATGAGACTGCACGACTCAAGACCCGCCTTTCTGATTTTGGAAGTGACGTCCTCAAGGGAGGTAAATTTGTCAAAAATCTCCGGATAGGCTGCTACAACAGAATGATTAAGCGGTAAAATGCGCGTGAAATACGTGTACTACGTGTTTTGGATGCTAAAACATGAAGGGATAACGCGTCGCGCTAGGCGATATTGTTTCCATACTCGAAGACGCCGATACGAATAGTCGCAAAAAATGTTTCAACTGTTTCAAAACAAATCTTGATTTTCAAAAGACATATTGTTAAAAGTGTGCAATTTTAATTTCACAATTGCTGCTTGATTAATCGTCAAGATAGTTGTATATTTTAACACCAACAGCTCTTACCGCACGTACAAAACTTGTTAATATACTCGTATCGCATAACACATGACGAACGTTTGCTCTGCTCTAGCAAATAGTAATTAAAAAAAAATATGACAAGTCGCTAATGCGTGAAAAGTCACGACCGTCAACCATGTGTTGTTTGAGGGGACTCAAACGGTAAAAGATGACTTACATCGGCATTCATCACATATTATGGATTTCCCATGATAAACATGCTTTTATATGTAATCAGAGTAATAAGTTGACTTCCAAGAAACTCAGAAACATAGAACGGTAACTTATTTTGAGCATGTTCAATTGACCGAACGCTGATTTATAACCACTCCTTCTCAAGTCAATCTCCGATAAATACCGTGTACTGTAAACACATGTTTTATACAAGACGTCTCTAAGTAATAATAAATTCCATGCTTTCTGAATGGCTAAAATGATTGTTCATCAAAGCATGTCTATTAAAGATAAACTATTCATCCTGTTTCTACGGACCACATTGACCTAATAAAAGGTTGACCGGATATATTGTTTCCATTGAACGGGAAGTTGCAAGTTTTATCAAGTTAGTAGTATATTATACACATCGGAAAACAGAATGAGACAGCACTTAATTTATAAAAAAAAACTCTACGTACCCCACCAATAAAACGATGCGCCTTTAATCTGATATAAAATAGATATCGTAAATCCACCAATAATTGTTAATTTACACATGGCATTTAACACGAAGACATGTTTTTTTCCTTTCCATTTCATAAAGCTTTATGATATAAGGCTTTGATAATATATATTTCTTGATACAAAACACGATTTATACATCAACGAAATTATCCTCTATGCCGTAATATAAATTTCACTACAATTAAAAAAACAATGAAGATTATAACAACACACTTTTTCTATAACATTTTTCTCCATCCATTATTTAACAATTCTCTTCAGTTTTCAATTAAATTATAAAAAAATATAATCTTGGATGTGTATGCCCAGTTATATTGGAGACGAATGATCCGGACACTTTTGTTTCAAATCTCACACAATTGAACAATATATGTGACTTCTATAGTGTATAACATGTTTTACTATAGCCATGTTAGGAAAACTACACCACCCCAATGTTTTTCAACAGACCGAAACCATTTTTAACTCAGCTGAGCCTCCATAAGAAACCATATTCTGGTCGAGTTTCATCAAGATTGGAAATAAATGTGACTTCTTTAGTGTTAACAGCTTTAAAATCGGCCATAATAAGGTTTGGACAAATTTTTTGACACAATTTTAAATAAAAAGATTGTGCACTAAATGTGGCTTCTAAAGTTTTGTCAAAGAAACCGTTGACGACGCACGAAGCACAACACGACGAGCAACGGACAAAAGCCGATCATAAAAACTAATCATGATCACATTATGCGCATGTGACATAAGAATACAATTAACCATTAAACGTTTAATGATACAAAAAAAGAATTGCATAACCTATTTGCAAAAATTGACCAATTTAGAAAAAAAAATCGTTATGTCAATATAGTATTGTTTTGTTGTATAATATTAAAATTAGAGCTTCAAATTAGTATAAAGTGTTTTAATTTTACAGTATGGACTTGAAAACTTCTCTAAGTCGGAGTTTGACTTGCCATGATCATGCTGGATAGGTGTTGCCCGGTTTATGAGTTCAAAAGGGCTCTCAGCTGAGGCAGATGTGTGAGAAGTATGTGCCATGTTTGCGCATTCATGATAGATCTCTGAAATGAAAACAAACCAAAACAGTTGTTAATCCAGATAGGCCACCATTTCAAGTTACCATCAGCAGCATTAAAGGATCCATGTTATTAAGAACTGAAATTGTAATGTAATTAAATGACAATAATTTGTTGTATTGTCTTTTTCGGTATGTGTCTATTTTTTAACAGTTTTTTTAATACAAGAGTATCGCAGATTCTGAGGCGCTCAACTGAGAGCGGAATGAACCAAACTATTTTGAGAAGGTGAACGTTGGAAAAATAACAGTAGTATTGGATCATAAATAATTTAATTCTAGGCACATTATGAAACAATTTTTATATTGAAAATATTTCCAAAAACAACACGTAAATTTTCATATAAAAACCGTAGATTAAGTTTTGTCAGTCAGCAAGTAGCTGGCTGTATATTCTATAAAAAAGGCTGCCTATCCAAAATTCAATATATAACTTGTGAATTATGTATAGATCGAATTGGGAGATTCCAATTACAGCTTCTAACATATAATGTTTATTGGATGAATGGTAAAAACAGATTCATATGAATCCGTTTCTCACGTTTTACTGGGATTATCATTATGTTATTTTCTGGATTAATTAATATAATAATCTGCTGTAATAGTCATCATCTAATTATTATTATTTTTCTTCCTCTTTCAGAGTGTTAGCAAGTTTGTATTTAATTCGCCCTAGTGACGTGTTTGACCTATCATAACCAAGTTTTCAATTTGGGCAAGATACCATTGCGGCGATTCTTCTGACAAAGTTTCGTAAAGAAAGTACAATACATGTTTCATTTAGAGAGCTAACATTGTAAACGACGCATGCAAAACGAAGTACGAAGAAAAAAGGCTGTCATAAAAGCTCACCATGCTTAGGTGAGGTAAAACGATTTGCAGCCATTGGTCAGTGTTTGCTCATATGAGCCTAACAAAGATTGTCATAATTTTGTGCAAAATGTAATGAATTCAGGAAAAAATGCATAATGTCATTACAGTAACTTTTTTGAATTGATATTGTATGCCAATACAATCAAATAACTAATTATTCGTAACCTTTCTTTGATTTCTTTGTAGACTGATTCCAACTGCTCAGGGTGGTGCTTGGCTGGTTCGGTAGTCGGTCTTCCATTCCAGAGGTCCCCGGTTCAATTCCTGGCCGGGGCACTGGAAATTTCAGAAATGCCTAAAGTACTTCCCACCCAACTAGAGATATACCGGTATGAAACCCAGGTAATTCTCGCGTGAATCGGTGCTATACACTGAGCACGTAAAATAACCAAGGGATCTATTCGCAAAGAGCTAGGGTATCGCACCCGGATTCCTTGTATCTCAATACTGTCCCTTGTGCTTGCTGTCTCTTCAGCAAAAACCAAAGGACCCCATTGGAAATAAGGGCTTGCACTTTTATGGGTTATCATTGACCGCACGGTCAAAATAAATACATACGATGACCATGACCTCTGTCTCCCCCAGTAGAAGTAATGAGTTTTGGTAGGCTGATGCAGCCAAGTGTGCTCGCTATTGTAGGGCATGGTGGCTCTGTTACAGAAGTACCTGGTTGAGTCGAAGAGCCAAAGGCCCTCATCACGTCGGCCTTCCCAGGGAATCGTTCAACAGATGTACTAGGCTGATAATCTTGATTTGATGAAAGGTAAAATAAGATAAATATGAAACTGTTCTTCATGTTTCACTAGGTTTGTCTTTATTTCGTTGTCTGGAAATAATAATAAAATATTATGCAGAAAAGAAAATATTGTATTAATCGAGTGATTAAATACAATTAGAAAATGTGTTGTTGTTTATCTTTCCAGAGCCGTCGCCATAATAATCATAATCATCATCCTCCTCCTCATCATCATCATCGTCTTCGTAAACCATCATAATTACAAACAAAACACCCTTCATATTAACAATATCATAGCATTGTGTTAGTGATTGTTATCACACTAAGGAAGAAGCAACTTCAACATGTTTTGGAAGGTTGCACTTACGCCAAAGTTAAAAACGTATGGATCAATTGAATTATCAATACGACATACATTCCGAGCAAGTTTTAAGAAAATTAGGCAAACCGTGTGTCTTCGAGAGTGTAAACTAGGTTTCAAAAACGTCATAAAAGATAAATTGCCCCGAACCCTGGCGGCCATGGTTTTCATATCATAAGGATAAATCTTCTGATTAAGTTTCACGAAGACTGGGCTACAAAAGTGAATTCTAGAGTGTTAACAATGTTACACTATCTCCTGATGTGGAAAACTGCCCCGATCCCTAACGGCCATGTTTTTCAAAAGACTTGCACCATTTTTAAACTACGCCGGGAAATCAATATATCACATTTATTTCACCATGTTTCATGAGGGGTAGTCTAAGCGTGTGACTTCTAAAGTATGACCAAGATTTAACTATAGCCATTTAAGGAAAGCTTCCGCGTCCACTGGCGAGCATGCTTTTTGGAACTCAGCTGATATATTATTAGATCAAATGGTCTGCCCAAGGTTCATGAAGATTGGTAATACATACATTACTCTTACCATTAATGGAAAACTGCCCCGCAATAAACCGGAAACAACTGAGTGTTCAGAAACCTTTTATTTAATTTAATCTAGTGACATCGTGTTTGACCTTACGAGACCCAATATCGAACTTGAGCAATATATGTATATGTTGCTACAAGGTAAACATTAGCGTAAAGGGAGTAGGCAATGTTTTATACGTGTCTATATTTAAACGAAAAACCATCGATATGTCTCTTAATGCTTATAATGTTCGAAAGAAACACAATGTAAAGTACTTTTCAAAAAACAAATCCACTCTTATCTTGTGGTAAAAACAAGCTTTTCTGATTAAAACTACAAGTTGTAAAGAAAATAGATGAGTGTTGTTTACACAAACGGATTGTTTTCAGTTTTTAGAAATTACGAAGATTCGGATTATAACGAAGAAAACAATTAAATGCATGCAACAAACTTTAAAAAGCGAAGTGACTTGCGAATTTAGGAAAAAATCTAGCAAATAATTGTACTAACTAATTTGAGTTAAGTCCGTTTGACTGGTAAAAGGTTGTTTGAGGTTGAGGTTGATTGTTGAGACAACAATCTCTTCGTTAGGACCTGTACGTCGCCTATAATAAAACTGTGTCATAAATGTGAAAGTTTCGGTAATAATAATCATGATAATAATAAAAAAAAAAAATAA
>VMBQ01002433.1:98789-135324 GCA_007657795.1 Dreissena rostriformis
CATTTTTCGAAACCTAAACGCAGATTTTGAAACCTAAACGCAGACCCCTACTTCAAGGTCAAGGTCACAGGGGTCAAAATTTTTGTGCGTATGGAAAGGCCTTGTCCATATGCACATGCATACCAAATATGAAGGTTATATCTCAAGGGACATAGAAGTTATGAGCATTTTTCGAAACCTAAACGCAGATTTTGAAACCTAAACGTCGACCCCTACTTCAAGGTCAAGGTCACAGGGGTCAAAATTGTTGTGCGTATGGAAAGGCCTTGTCCATATACACATGCATACCAAATATGAAGGTTATATCTCAAGGGACATAGAAGTTATGAGCATTTTTCGAAACCTAAACACAGATTTTGAAACCTAAACGCAGACCCTTACTTCAAGGTCAAGGTCACAGGGGTCAAAATTTGTGTGCGTATGGAAAGGCCTTGTCCATATACACATGCATACCAAATGTGAAGGTTATATCTCAAGGGACATAGAAGTTATGAGCATTTTTCGAAACCTAAACGCAAAGTGTGACGGAAGGACAGACAGACAGACAGACGGACAGTGCGATCACTATATGCCACCCTACCGGGGGCATAAAAAAGGATTTGTATTAATAACACTCAAACACAAATTCAAAATAAGTAAACAGTGTCTAATTACTCAAAGCGAAAAGCCATGAACGCTTAAACATATCATTAAAATAAAACATTTTTATTAAACCTTGATCTTGAGAAACATTTGAGCATAACCTATTTGTTAACAATTGACATGCCATGGGCCCTAAGGCCCTCACCTGAGACCCTTAGTAACTTAACTATTCTGACATATCAAAATAATACTTAATAAATGTAATTTTTGGCCTATTTTAATTTATGAACTTGGCTGATACATTGTATATCATTAGAACTAATGTTCTGACCGAGGTTCATAAAGATTTGACAAAGAACGTGACTTCTAGAGTATAAAGATGCTTTCTTAAATGTGACCTAGTGACCTCTCATTTAAGCTTAAATGACCCATTTTCAACCTCAGTGGAGATTTCATTGGGACAAATGTTATGACCAAGTTTTTGGAAGATTGGCCAATTAATGTTGCCGTTAGAGCATTAACAAGGTTTCAGAATAACCAAATCAGAAAAACTGCCCCATGGCAATCATGTTTTTCAAGCAACAGAAAACATTTTCGAAATTCAGCCAAATTATCATTAGAACAAATGTGGCGTGTTCTGAGAAAAGTGGGCAAAATGCTTGTGCGTAGTGTCATCCCAGATTAGCCTGTGCAGTCCGCTAGATTTTCGCTAAGAAAAGACATCATTTAAACATAAAATTCCATTAAAGTGGAAATTGTCGTCCCTGATGAGCCTGTGCGGACTGCACAGGCTAATCTGGGATGACAATTTACACACAAGCATTTTGCCCAGTTTTCTCAGAACACGACACAAATGATCTTACTAAAGTTTCGTGAAAATTGGACTGTAATTGTGACTTCTATAATGTTAACAAGCAAATTCGTTGAATTGATATCACTCACCAATTTCAAAATTTTGTCACAGAAGGAATGACAACGCCAATTCTATATCCCTCTGCCTTTGGTGGGGGATAACAAGGTTTTACAATATCCATATCAGGAAAACTGCCCCGCCCCCTGGCGGCCATGTTTTTCAACAGACCGGAACTGTTTACAAACTCAGCCCAGATAAGATTAGAACAAATATTCTCACCAAGATTCATAAAGATACGACGAAACATGTGACTTCTAGATTGTTAACAAGGTTTTACTATAGCCATTTTAGTAAATCTTCCTCGCCCACTGGCGGCTATGTTTGTCAAAGGACCGGAACTATTTTCGAACTCGCTCAAGATATCATTAGAACAAATGTTCTAACCGAGTTTCATGAAGATATGACTATAAATGTGACTTCTAGAGTGTTAACAAGGTTTTACCATATCGATATAAGAAAAACTGCCCCGCCCCCTGGTGGTCAGGTTTTTCATCTAACCCATTTTCCAACGCAGCTGAGATATCATAAGTGCAAATGTTCTGACAAAGTTTCATGAAGGTTCCACAATAAATATGACTTCTAGCGTGTGATCAAGTTTTTTTCTTTAATTTGACCTAGTGACCTGGATTTTGACCTAACATGACCCATTTTCGAACTCATCCAAGATATCATTAGGACACATGCTATAACCAAGTTTCATGAAGGACAATAAATGTTGCCTCTAGAGTGTTAAAAAAAGTAAATGTTGACAATGAACAACGGACAAAGGGCAATCACAAAAGCTCACCATGAGCACCTTTAGGTTTAAAATGTCAACTTAAACAATCCAATATGCGCAGAGAAAATGTTGTACAGATATTCCAAAAGGACAAGTAAAGTTGACATATTTGTTAAACTCATAACAATGGAAAAACAGCTACTGACATAAATGGACAATGCTCAAGCTAATTATGTGTGGTTAATGTATTATTTCTAACATATAGTTTTTTTGTAATCAGAAGTCAGATGTTAAAAATACCTTCATTTAAAAACAAATACATTATCTGCTTCTTAATGCACTCAATCAATCATTTAGATCTAAATACATTTAACCACCATTTGTGACACATTTTGTAATTTTACTATTCACCACCTACATGTAACTCACTATTCTCATACTAAAACAGAGTTCCTCACAGCTCGATGAAGTAGTGTTTGTTTTGTCACAACAATGACAACTTTCTATGTGATAGTTCCTGGTAAATGAAACGTCCACTGCAGCCTCCTCCATCTACCGGTCTACAGGAATGACACATTTTGTAATTTTATTATTGACCACCTCGCTCACTATCCTCATACTAACACAGAGTTCCTCGCAGCTGGACAAAGGTGTCGTGTTCCGAGAAAACTTGGCATAATGCTTGTGCGTAAATTGTCATCCCAGATATGCCTGTGCGAGGGACGACAATTTCCGCTTTTATGGAATTTCTCGTTTAAATGATGTCTCTTCTTAGCGAAAATCCAGTTTAGGCAGAAAGTGTCTTCCCTGATAAGCCTGTGCACACTGCACAGGCTAATCTGGGATGACAATTTACGCACAAGCATTATGCCCAGTTTTCTCAGAACACGACTCAAGGTAGTCTTTTATTCATAATGTCCATGCAGCCTTCCCCATCTATCTGTCTACAGGAATGATCTGCACCTCCTCACTGTGTTTCTGAAGAGTTCGTCTTAAATTTACAGGCGCAAGGTCCAGTGGCGTTTTCTCCTCCTGGAAACAGTCCGTTAGTAACCAACAATTCAAACAGGAAAAACAAACATTCATACATTAAACACAAAACCTTAATGTTAATGGTCATCTAATATTTAAATTATCAACATTTTTTAGAATCCACCGTTCTGAATACTGAACAATGTTTAACTAATATGTCTTATACGAACTAGAGAAAGAAGAATAATAAAAAAGTGTGTGTTAAACTCTTTCCGAGAGACATTTAAGTGATTTTTTTTTTTTATTCATTACAGCACATTTTTTTGGTGGATTAATATAGTTTAAATAGAGATCTTAAACCAAATCAAAAGTGAGCACTGGTGAGAAAAACAGAAAAGTGTAAATTAATAAATTGCTCAGTCCACAAACATCTACCATAAAAAACAACAATCTTAGTCAACACTTTAAAAGGCACTAAATAAATAGATTTGCATTTCGTATAAGAGTGGATATTCATTCATTAGTGAAAGCAGGTTTCGGGGAGCTTTAACATAAACATGTCAATATGGCCCTTGGACGCTCAATAGAGTTTTATGTCTCACAATGACACATTTACCAATATGTGGAATAATTTAAAAATCAGGACCGCATGTTTTTTAAGAAGCCAAACAATTCAAATGGTTGTGGAAGATGACCACACAAGACAATTTATACCATTTTCGATGCTTAAAAAAAAAAAAAGTTCAGTAATGGATGTTTTTTAAGTTTTAAATACAAATGAAAAAGGCCAAGTTTTAACGAATCAAAATCATGAGAAGTATTTTGATAGAAACACTCACAGGGACTATTCTAGCCAAGTTTGGTTACTTTCCATCAAGTAGAATCAGAAGAGATTTTTAGGAAATTTATGATGATCTACAAGAACAACTGCTGACATCAAAAGCTCATCGTTATAAACTCGGGTGAGTGAAAAGAATACAATAAAGTCTATGATGAACTTTCTGTACATCATGTATACCTTGTTTAATATTGTCACATAGGCCCCATGTGCTATCAGTAGCCGGCTGACTTCAGACCTCTCTTCCTCACAAGCCAGGTGTCTGTGCAATCAAAAACAGGTCACACAGAATATTTAATACAAATACCTCACCAAAAAGCCATTTGTGTCATTGTGACCTAACCTGAAAACTCATATGAACCTCATTCTGGGAAAACTGGGCTAAATGCATGTGCTAAAAGTGTTGTCCCAGATTAGCCTGTGGAGTCGTTTAAAGAAAGTCTCTTCTTAACAAAAACCCAGTCTACATGGAAAGTGTCAGCCCTGTCCGCACAGGCTAATTTGGGATGACACTTGATGCACATGCATTTAGACCAGTTTTCACAAAACGAGGATTATATATATTCAATGTGTTTTTGATATCATCAGTATCCAGCAGAAAATAGGTAAAAGACTTAAGTCTGTAAAAGGTTAAAGTCTGTTTTCAAGATTTATTTATGGTCTCTTTTGTTACCCAGGCGGGTCGACTACCAAGAATGTTTTAGGTAATTTGTCAATCAATTCAATCTTGAGACAATGTATCATTTCATCAAAACAAAGCAAATATACATATGAGAAATCAGACAAGTTCCTGAAAATAATAAAATCATTTTTTTTTTAATCAAAAGACGGCATTGCATATCATTTCTTATAAATGTGTACAATCCCTCTACAAATCATGATACGTACAAGGGAGTGTTTCCGCTGGAGTCCTTCACATTGACATCAGGCCGATATTGAAGCAGAAGCTTGACCATTTTCACATGACCTTGCGATGCTGCACGATGAAGAGGTGTGCTGTGGAACTGATCACCAACATCAATGTCAGCACCGTTTTGGAGAAGCTTTTCAGCTATCTTCAAGAAAACACATATTCATAGTGACGAGAACAAAAAGGAGCCATACAACTAGCAATGCTCTAAATGGTCAAATGAAACAAATTTAAGAAAAACGTGAAAATTGAGAAGAAGAATAAGGGTTGTTTTGTCTGGAGAATCATGTCCAGTAAGATATGTTTATCTTCTACAATAAACACTATTTGATTGATTAAAATAATTCAAACTTGTATTAAATTATTTTTCTCCTACCACCAGGTGGTGACCATACTCACTGACAAGCCTGAGAAATGGGTCTAAAACAACACATATTATACATATTTAGAGTGTTTAGTATGAGAACAAAACCAGTATCTTTGTTATTTCATGAGAAGTTGGGTATTTTTCATCAGTCACATTTAAGAGAGCGATTATCTGTTTGTATACCTGGTACTGTGTGTTTGAATGGCTTCATTTAACAGTCATACCACTGTGGTCAAATATCCTACTCCCACTTTTCCCAGGTAAGCTGGTTAACCAGTACAAAGTGTGCATAATCACTGATAAATATCCTACTTGTCAGTTACTGGCATAGATATGTCCACTGACCTGAATAGTAACAACAACAACCGTTAAAACCAATGGTACCTCATATCTGTCCTTTGATGCTGCATAGTGAAGAGCGCACTGTCCTGTCTGATTAACTGCATTCACTTGGGCTCCGTGTGAAATCAGACTGGATACTATCTGCATGTGACCTGCCGAAGCTGCTATCATTAATGGAGTCCAGTTTGTCTGAAATAGTTTGATATAACAATTTCACTATAACAATCGTACACTGTGATTTGAGATGAATATAAACAAAGATATGATATGTTCTACTGTAGACATTTAGACATAATATATTACTCAATGAAACCTATATTATTGGATTATAATCATATAATATATAATAATAGGATTTTAATTGCAAAATGCACAGGCTTATCTGGACCAATACTTTATGCACATGCATTAAGCCCCGTTTTCCCAAGGCAAGGCTCAAATGTATGGTTCCTGTATTGTGGATCATCTGTTGACTGGTATGTATTTATCAGCACTCCAACTAGCTTTCAAAAGACGAAAGTCCTCACTCCCAAGCCTTGAAGTTTCAAAGTGCAAGTCATAAAATCTGGTTTTTGTTTGGTTCATGATTTTATGGTGGGCCTTGAACAACAATAACAAATATAGATATATATTTTTTTGGCAAAGTATAATAATGCCAATATAATGAATCGCATTATAATAAATGCTCATTTTCTAACACATAGTCACATGTATGTTCACATAAATAATGAATTTATCACCCATCATGACTATCATATATATGTTGTTAGTTGATTGTAAACATAAAAAACAAGAGGGCCATGATGGCCCTGTATCGCTCCACTGGTTTTTATGCAAAAAAAGCGTGCAATGCGCATGGGTTGAAATGTACTCAAGCATGTGACTTTCTCTTTCTATCCCTCGTCCCACTGGGCGCTTAAAGTNAAATATATTACGAAATATTTGTTGATTTTGAGTGTTAACAGGGCTTTAATTATGACAAATTCAAACTAGACCAAATTAAACAATCGGGTCCTTTCATTATGGGGATTATATGTTATAAATTTGAGTAATATTCCTCAAGCTATTCTTATTCCTGAGACACTAGCTACCAAAAAAACTTTAATCAGCCAATTATGAATAAAGTGCATAATTATGTCAACTTCTATACGAAAAAAAACAGCCCCTAATTTTGACAAATTTCAAACTAGACTACTATAGAAAATACAAGTTTTAATGAAATAGTTCAAGCCATTCCCAAAAAACTAGCTTTCTGAACATCTTTAAGGTTTCTACAGTTGTAAACTAGCTTACAGAAAAATTGTTACCAAGCTCAGATGCCGATGCATGGGTGAGTATGATAGCTCGCCTTTTTTAAAAATGAGGCTAAAAAAGCACTGATTTATAATACTGTCTCCATCCTACCTCGTCTCTTGCATCAACAGGAACATTCAAGCTCAACAGGAATTCAGCAATGTCTGTGTGACCCCCAGATGCAGCCCAATGTAATGGCATCCGATGGGTCTGAAATATAGACATTCGTCAATACCAATCTAAACAAGTGAAAGTCTGTAGAACGGGAATTATGATATAACTTTACAGTTAATCATTTATTTGCTTTCGAATATAGATTTTTAAGTATTAAAGCATTCATCATAAGTCTCTAGAGTGGTTACAACGTTTTTCTCAGATTGGACCTGATGACCTAGTTTTTGTAGTCACTAGACACAGATTAAAATACAGCCTTGGTTTTGCCAAGATAAACATTCTCATCAAGTTTCATCAAATTAAATCATAAATGTGGCTCCTTAATTGGTAAAAAACTTTATCTTAGATTTGATCTGTTGACCGAGTATTTGACCGAGTATTTGACACATGTGACGTAGATTCAAACTCAGCCAGACACCACGGACACCAATTGTTGAAGACTTGATAGAAGGCACGAAATAAGTTAGAGAAAAATAGAAAAGACCCAAATTAACAACACAGGACTCCATAGGGCAAGGATGCCATACATTCAACTTCTTTCTGAAAACTCTGCTTATGTAAAACAACAGTTTTCCTCATGTAAGTCATTTGCAGTTAATTATTTTAAATTGGATTGATGAATGAAAAGTTACATCCTACATGTAGAAAAGCTATTTTAACGCCAAATTTTACGTTTGACATATAATTGTGACCTTGACTTCTGAGGTAGGGAGACAGATTTAACACACCGTTAAACACGTGGTTGTCATTTATAAGTCATGTCATCTTAAAATAGCAGGAAGTTACAGTCGCAAAGTTACAGAGTGAAGAATGAAGAAAGCAGGTTTTTCTGGCCATTTTGAAGAAAAAGTGCAATTTTTGGATTGGGAATGTTTTCGCTCGAAAAGTTTGCTGATTTGGGTTAAATGAATTCAATACAACTCTTTAAAATAATTCAAATTATATATAAAAAAAAATCATATAAATAAACATAATGTTGAGGTCTTCGAAGCCTTTGTAAAATGTTATTAAACGCAGCATGATTCATAGTGCAGTGTAGCCTTTATATCCGTGTTGCTATATGATAATCATAATTAAAAGATTATTGATTTTCGGGAAGTGTAAATTACTACTGAAATAAAAATTAAATGGTTACCTACAGAATCTAGCTTTGTTGCGATGTTGTTATCTGCTCTGTACTTTGCCTTAAAGATTTCTAATCTTCCTTCGTATGCCAATTCGCTGATTTCGTCCATATTGAATGTGTAAATGTCGGCAGCCTTGCAGGGTCAAAGTTCCTTAAAATGCGAAAATTATAGATTCATTTTAATATAAAGTGTATACTATTACTGTAACAAACTATGAACACTTACGCACATTTTATTTTAAATTGTGCATGCATAGTATGATGAAGTCTAAAGTATTTTTTGTAATATATTGTTATTAAAATAATATTCGGTAGCCAAATCCGAATTATAGCACATTTGTTAGCGTGTGGTTGTTACAGGCATCTCCATTGGTTAACACTTTCCATTTCACGAACTAAATATGTCGACTTCGATTAGTTAAAGATTGTATAACCCATTATTTATATCAATGAACAATATTTATATATCTGCCTTTAAATTTAAAAAAATCACACATACATTAATTTATATATTTTGTAGCATTAATATTCCCGAATTTAACTTTAACATAGCAAAGTTAATATTAAAAATAAAATAATCTATGTTATTTTACCTTGATGTGAACGAACACGGTCTTACCTGTGTAAACACAGGTGAGTAAGATGTAAACATTGGGGAAAGTAATGGCGTGTGTCAGTACGTCGCTGTTTGTTCATCAAGGTTTGTAATCGCTTCTTTATCATTTCATTATTGCATGCCGGTATATACGATATTCCATGTTTTATGTGTGTATTTGACAGATGCGAATAATAATTAATAAAGTGCACACATCATCATGATCATGATGATTTGACGATTTGTTCACGTTTTTTTACTGAACTAACTACAGTTCGTTGTATTCACAAATGAATTTTTAATACGTTTTAATCGTCCATCAACATGTATGCATGTTATTACATTTTTTTTTTGCATCGTGCAACATTTAGCTTTATACTTGCTAATACGGTTGCCGTGTACATTACAGTGCACAACAAGATACAAAGTCAACAATATTAACCCATATTTATTAGCCGCATGTGTCACCACAAGTTTCCTTTATTGTGTGACATTGAACTATAGAACGTGAAGCACTGACTTTTTTATGTTTCAAGGTTAATGTTTGTGTCAATCATATTCATTCTCTTGCATTTTAATATTATCAAGAAAATGTTGCAGAAAGTGTAGCAGCTAAGAAGATACTTTCTATTTACGAAAAATATCATGAAAGCAGAACGTGTCGTCCCCGATTAGCCGGTGCGGACTACACAGGCTAATCTGGGTTGTACACACATGCATTAAACCCCCTTTTCACAGAGCGCGACCCATATATAATCTGCGAGCACAAGTCCATGGCATTATGTAATTTTAAACAAACGAAAATACCATTTAAAAAAAAACGCAATCGTGAAACATTTACAACATCCGCTGTAGCCAAGGCTTGAGTTAAGGTTATAATCGGAAGGAATCTTTATCCTATGAACTGTTCGTAAAATGGTATTCCCCGACCCTCAGCTCCGAGGACATAATTTGGGATTTGTAAATGGTAGTGTCTGAGTTTCATTTAAATGTGACCTTAAAAATGTGTTTTATTCGATTATATAAAGTATGAAGTATATAAATGTGAATGTTATTATCATGAAATACTACGGTTCAATTAAATACACCAAGAAAATTGCGTTCAGATAGTGTGTTTTTTTTTAAATAATATTTTGGAAAGATTCAAATCTGACCAGTACCACCTCTGTGATGTTCTTACGGGAATAAGGACTTTTTTCGGAGTAGTAGAAGCAGTAGTAGTAGTAGGAGGAGGAGAAAAGAAAGTAATTTCTAACGGATATTTGCAAATGTTTGAAGAGTAAGTACGCCCCATAGCTGAGGTAGCGCTTGCAGATACTTCTTTGGCGAAAATCGTATAACAAATGTAGGAGGAGTTGTGCACAGAAGCTTGTACATGTAATCAAATGGCAATAATTACGTGAAAATAATGCAATCGCAAAACCTTCACAACATGCACTGTAGCACTGGAATAATGTTTCTGTGAAAGTTTGACGAAAATCGCACGCAAAATGTACGAGAAGTTGCGCACAGAAATTTGTGTTTCCAATTTGNGAACACTATTTATAAGCTTGGTTCTTAAACATAAAATGGATGTATACTTGTAAGTGGTCCGATTTAATTCGTTTAATGACATCGTATTGCAATCCGATATGGGCTTATACCTACACTAGGTCATCATTTAGCTGGTAAGAGTTTAGGCTTGCATTTCTTTGGAAAGAAATTCGTATGTCATAGCGACACAAGTGTCCATAATGAGTGCACGTATGAACAGCTTTATGTCACCATTGTTATGGTCAAACTGTCTGTTAAATTTAATGTAAGAAAGGGCTTTCTTCTTTGGCAACACAGAAGCGACAGCAACATATTGCCCACTAGCTCGTTTTATTTAATGATTTTCTGTGGATAATAGGGAAAAATCAACGATTCAACAGAGATAATTCAATATTTCAATCAGTGAAAATTATCAATACATCGTTTTTTGACGTCATGATCATTCCAGCAAAAATCGCATTTTGAACTCTTTAATAAATGTTAATAAACGATGGGAAAAACATTTAATAACAAGACAATGTGTCGGTTTTCGGTAGATTATCGGTATCGACTTTAAATCCATAATATAATGACGAGTGAATTAAAATATCTACGGAACTCAACAAATATCCTCTATGTATCTTATTCACATCAGTTTTGGGCTCAAAAGGAAGTCTCATACAATTCACATGATATTAGTTTCTAAAGAATTGCATGCTTTTTCCCTGTCCTAGTGCTCAAATTTAATTTCTCACTGTTTATGATACAGTAAACTTAAATATGTTTGACGTCAAATTATCGTTTCAACAATGATCAATCATTTATTATAACACGTCAATAGGGCAAACGTGCATTTATTTAATGTGAGCTCTTTTGAGAGAAGGATGTCTCAATGTGTAATTTGTATTTATTGCCACGAAGCGTACATGTTTTCTTTAATGGACAAGTTATGTAGCAAAAATGTAACCGACGTGGTTGATTAAGTTTGAAAATTATAAATGAATCACAACACGACGCCTCAGGTTTAATAAATCAATAATCTTAAGATTTTACAGACCGCAGATTTTGCCCGTCGGATAGTTGTTGAGCAGTTTGGAGGAACATGAGTTGACAAAATTCATGTGATTGCCTTTGGATACACCTCAATAAATATGTATGTTTTAAAGGATTGATTGTGGCAAATTTCAAAGTGTTTAAGTAGATGCCTTAAAATGCTAGATTTCAACCACAGAAATCTAGAGCGACATTATTATGACCTGAATAGAAATAGTTTTTAAGAAAGAAAAAAAAACACGAAATAAATGTCCTCAGCGGGACTCGAACCAGTGTCCTTAAGATTTAATGTATATTGCCTGACACTCGGCCATCCAGGCTGTTATATACTAGAAGACATTTTAAAATTGATATAAGTGATCCACGCGTTGTAGCAAAATTTAACGACAGCAAAAGACTCATTCCAAATTGTTCAATGGCTCCGCGTTTGTAACGATTTATATTTTCATCAATTTCAAATGGTGATTTTTCATAAACGAAACTGTATTTTCGGTTAGAGTCTACGTCATTGGTGGTATTTCGCTCCGCAATTTATATTGTGCTTTTACTGATTTAACATGTGACAACAAGTTGGACCATTTTCATTTCTACAATCTGGGAACAAGTCTCTTTAATAAATATTCGTATGTACATGTACGAGGAAAATTTTGTGATATAAATTGGATATTGTGTGATAGATAGTTTTGTGTGTATCTACATGTATTTGTGTTTTATAAAGTGTACACGCATTTCAACCGTTTATAAATGTTTAACAATATTGTGCACCAATCAAGCGTGCATATTTTAAATGGCCATTCATTGTTCCCCAAGTCTAGTATACGCTGTCCTTGAAAAGATTGGTGGGCTTCGTCCATAACATAAGTTGTTAATCTTCCAAAACAGTGCGGCTGCCTGTTTAGTCACCAAGGTCGAAAGGTCTATCCTTTAAGTACAAGTAAATAGAAATCAAAACGTTTTTTTTTTCAACTTTTTACATAATGTATTTACTGGCATTTTGGTGTTAATTTCAGGTACTGAATCGGATGCCAGAGCCACGTGTGCAATGACCTTGCGATAGACACCACGTCATTATGGCACCGAAACGCCGTCTTCCGCAGACCTTCCCGCACAAAATAACCCTCGTGATCTCATTGGTCCTATGTCTTTGCGCATGCGCAAGTATCGTCCTTGGCGTTATAAGTTTGACCAACTATCTATGGGGATACAATTTTTTCACCGGATTTTGGACCGGAGGCGTTATTCTCTTGGCGGGAATGTTTGGCATCGTCTGCAGCTTCGCAAGAAATACATGCTCGGTGAAAACGTTCATGATTATTTCGATATTTGGATGTCTCGCATCCTTGGGGATGATTGCATTGTCTTGTGGAGGACTTGATGCTTCTAGCGGTTTTTATCATCAAGGACAAATAACTCATTCGCTCACGCATACAGTTCACGCTGTCAACCTTGGTCTTGGAATTCTGCAGTTAGCGCTGTGCGTTCTGTCCGATGGTCTATGCTGTTATTATTTGTTTTACGAACAACAGACTGTGATGTATAGAGTTGGCAGCACCAGCAGGATCGTCAATAAACATCGTAAAGATAGTTCAAATCACTCAAAGGTGAAGAATAGAGCCAGCAATGGAAGTGAAACTCCATTAATGCAAACCACTGTGTCCGATAGTCGCAAAAACAGCAAACGAAAATCTAAGACGGAATCTGTAGATGTCTCGAATATTGCAGATAGTGACTTGATGGTTGTATACGCTACTAATGAGCGTCAACCACTGACAGTCAGCTCGCTTCGCCAGCAGGAAGCGGAAATGGCCTCAGCTTCTCCTCCTAACAGGCATTCCGGTGTAAGCACGTTTGGACATCTGTCTATCCTCGGTCCAGATCAAGTATCACTTATTGTTCACCCCAATGACGATAACGCGAGTGTCGCAGACACTGTTAGGACACAAACGCCGGACCCACTCCGGTTCCACCCAGGCCGCACTAATATGCCTACCGAAAATCACTATGCACAGACGCTTTTATTCGAACCGCCTTTGCCAATCGAAGAAGACGACGAACTGCCCCCGTACGAAGCCGTAGACTCGCGAACGTCGGTCAGTGTGACGTTCGACTACGCGCCTAACGTCTGTACGAATATTCACCGCAGCATGAGTCTGCCGACTCGAGGCAGACGACAGTCTGAAAGGCGAGAACGAACGTCTTTGAGATCTAATATTCCAGCCGGTAGGCGCGAACATTCCGCTCCGAGCAATCCAGACGCGTTCGAAATAGCAAACAAAAAGATAAAAAACGTTTCCGAAGTTCCGTCTTTGCACGTTAGTCGGTCCGCTCATGTGCTCCGAAATGCCGGTGATATCAACAGTGATACGCCAGAACACGCGGGTACCATTGGAAATGTTAACACTCAGGGTGTAGTTCGCCGAAAGTTCGATTATTTAGAGAATAAAATTCCGGAAATGGGAGTGACACTAAGACATACGAAGTCGCAAAGTATGTACAACGGTAGAGAGAAGCGTTTAGACCGTAGACGACGGGCGTTGTCAGCTGAGATCAAATGGAATAAGGACATTGTTGATGATCATGGCAGTTATATGAGCAGTGATGTGGAGTTGCGAAGCAGGACTAGCTCAATGGGATCCAGTTCCAGTCTCTTTGCCGACAGCCGTTTATCGGCGACCAAGTTTTCGCTGCGAACACCGATGCGTCACAGCGGCACACAACAGGCGAACGTCCCCGTACCTGTTAGACCCCCGCAGGCCTGGATGTTCAAGTCACCACCTCCTAAACCGCCCAGGACATTTTCTTTTAATGCAGATGATCTACAGGTGAATGATCAAGAAAATTCAAGCCACGCAGAAGTGCAAGATGTATTTGTGTGCATTGCGGGTCTGAAAACTGCTAATGACACTGCTCCTAGGGACACACATGTAACAGTAGTGCAACCCTTGGACAAAACTGTCACCGCTTATTTGAATCAGAATTCTACAGCTGTTAAAGAACGAAGCAACGGCAACGCATTTACAAATTCTAATTTCGTTGCAGTGCTTGATACTGGACCCGTATTGCAGTGTGCACCACTTCCCAACAAAGAAACTGTTCAACAAAAGTATGACTGCAATGCAATGACTGTCCCAACATCGCCAGTTCTTATTCTTTCGTCAAAAAAGAACACGAACCATTCATCGGAAACAAATAGTGTGGAAAAGAAAGAAGATAACACGAAACATGAACACGTTTCCAAGCCATCTTCAGATAACACGAAACATGAACACGTTTCCAAGCCATCTTCAGAAGATACATGTAATCAAAAGAAGTCTGTTGTCAGTGAAAATGCTGTTATTTCACCCATATCCCCCGGAACGACTGTAAAGAAATCGAGAAAGCTGTTGTTCTCATTCTCAAATGACAACAACGTGAGTGTATTTGATCCCAGTCCGGACCATGATAACTCCACGGGGGCTGAGACTGAATGTTTATTTGAACTAAAAGAAGAAATCTCTGTCAAACATCATCAGCCGGAGCTGTACGTACAAACGAGAATCCCGTCATCGAGCGAGACGGGTGAGTTAAAAGGACTGAGGGAGATTCAGTCTGGTGAACTGCAAAATATATCCAGAGACCCACAGAAGCTTAAATCGGGCAAAGACAACGGCCGTGACAAAAATTCCAATATTGAATCTTTGAGTAACCTTCGAGTTCGACTTCCACCTCTGTCTCCTTCAGAGAGAATACTCCAACGCAAGAATCTAATCAGTAATATTGAGTTTGGTGAGGAAAGTTCGCGACCAAAAATTCCCAAGCCAGACGCATCGAAGGGTCTAAATGGAGCGCGTCCAAAACAGAAACTCTCTGACTTTAAACCTCCTTCAAATCATACAGAACGTCGCTTTTCAGAACATTCCACTGGGAATACAACTTATTTCAATATTCCCGCTAACATACCTGTACCAAACCAGTCGCAAGGTCCAGAACAATTGAAAACCCGCGAAAACCGGAGCTATGCAATTCCAGCGATGTCAAAAAAGTTTCATATAGAGTGTTCGAATGTTCCTGTAGTGTGTTCCCCCTCGGATTCCGGTATGACTAAAGTGGCTGCTGGGTGTTTACCTTCGGTGACAACGCGTTCTCAAGCTACAGAAGCGCCGCGATTTGTTTCGCCAGTCACAAACGTTCCGTTGAGTCCACGTGATGTGACAAGGCCCAGCGCCAGCGAGAATTCTCCAAACGTCCAGGGCGTTCTTCGTCTGCCGCAGTTGCAGCACGCGCGTCTCCTTCCTAACCACGAGCACCCCGTTGCGCATGCACCAGACGTGGGAGACAATATCAATGCAAACGGTGCTGTAAATGTGCAACATATCGACCGCCCGTTGTTTTCAACACTTCTTTAGTGGTTTTAACTTGCATTTACAACTGTTTTACATTTACATGAACAAAATATGTTTCTGTTGAATATACGTCCTCTTTTACATTGTGAAGATTGTGTACATCTTATCATTAGAATATTGCTGTAATTGGCCTTAAACAAAATGCACACACCTAATTGACATATTTACGGTATATATATATGTGTACCTGGTTCTTGTTACCGGCACAGCTTTCATTTCCACAAGTCCACGAAAACTACAGATAAATAGTCTTTATCATTATGGTACGTTGTTCAAACTGTAGTGCTGGGCCATGGCTTGATCATACCGGAAGTCATGACCAAGTGGCGATGCCATCATATTCTGCGTGTGAAGCGCTTCTAGTACCTGAGGCATGCAGTGCTTGTTTATTAAGCATACCATATACAAGTATCCAATCATACTAGCATTCTTGTTGTAGAGCACATGGTGCTATGATAGCGATCTAAATTAATGTGTCGTGTTCTGAGAAAACTGGGCAAAATGCATGTGTGTAAAGTGTCATCCCAGATTAGTCTGTGCAGTCCGCACAGGCTAATCCGGGACGACACTTTCCGCTTAAACTGGATTTTCGCAAAGAAGAGACATCATTTAAACGAAAAATTCCATAAAAGCGGAAATTGTCATCCCTGATTAGCCTGTGCGGACTGCACAGGCTAATCTGGGATGACAATTTTCGCACAAACATTATGCCCAGTTTTCTCAGAACACGACACTAATAATGACATGCAACGGTTTCGTTAATTATTTTGACAATAGTTATTGATTGTTTATTGTTAAATATGTACATCTAGTAATAAGCTATGGATAAACTCTTAAAAATAAATTACCCTTGATATCAACTATCGTTTTTCGAACAACGATACGAATTGTATTTAAGCAATAATTCGAGAAACCGTGTTTGCTTCTACATGTATTTTCGCTTTATGTTTCCGTATCATACAACTTGTTATAGTCGGATTTCTTTTTATGTAATTGGAAAAAGTTCATAATTTTGAAGAACAATATGCAGAAGAAGGTGTACATGTATAATAAATGGAATATTTTATATATACTACTCCTGAAACCTATTGACCCATGTGTTCTTTGTAATATTTGCTTTTTTATTTTTGCATGTATGTGTTCAAGACTAAAGTCAATACATTGGATATTGGTCAACGTATGTGACTCACAATACATATGTAAAGAAAACTGTGAATTGTTATTATGTTATGTATATAGATGTAGTTTCGAGCTTAATCATTTAAAGTATGCTACTTCCTTGTTATTGTAAGTAATTATAAAATATTGTTATTAAAAAGTGCTATCGAAAGCTGTGTGATAGAATAATACGATATTGCAATTCTTAAACTGTTAATTGTTATCACAATTACTGAACTGTTAATCTTGTATCGCAATTACTTCAAACGTTATTATTGAATTGTGTTTTCCGATAATGCTGTTGATTACTTTTGGTAATCGAGATCTGTTATCGTTGTTCTTTGATTTTGTTATCCGATATCGTTATTATTGAATTTTGTTATCCAATATCGTTTTTTATTGAATTTTGTTATGCGATATCTTCATTCTTGCACTATGCTATGCAAAGTCGGTATTGCTGACATATGTGTCGCGTTCTGAGAAAACTGGGCATAATGCATGTGCGTAAATTGTCATCCCAGATTAGCCTGTGCAGTCCGCACAGGCTAATCAGGGACGACAATTTCCGCTTTTATGGATTTTTTGTTTAAGTGATGTCTCTTCTTAGCGAAAATCCAGTTTAGGCGGCAAGTGTCGTCCCTGATTAGCCTGTGCGGACTGCACAGGCTAATCTGGGATTACACTTTACGCACAAGCATTTTGTCCAGTTTCTCAGAACACGACACATATGATAGCCGATAAATCGTTGTAATGGAACTGTGTTATCCGTCATCCTTTTGATTAACTTTGTTTTTTTTAACTGATTTCGGGACCGTTCTGTAGTTAAATCTGAAGATGTTATGTGAATAAAATATTTCTATTCCACGGGAAGTTCATGCTTGGTGGTGTTCTCTTGATCGTTTGTTGAATATCGGGTTGACGTCCATTGATGATTTTTTTATTTGCCTAAATGAAGTACCAATTCTTCAAATAAACGTTCCCGCTTTTTATAATCCATATAAAAGAAATAACAAATGACATGCATTACATGTTTCTCATTTTTTCATTTAAGTATTACAAAAGATGTTACAAGAAAAGTTAATAATCAATAGTTAAACAAAGATTAAAACACACATTAAACACAGCATTATGCTTAAATAAAATTCTGCATTTTATGCAAATAAATGAATTTGGACTAGTTGTATTTTCATTATAGTATTTACATTTCATGTCCTAGTTATTCCCCGCCAAAGGCGGATGGAAATAGAACTGGCGTGGTCCGTCCATCAGTCCGTCCGCCTGTCACAAAACCTTTCAGATCTATATCTCAGAAACTATTTAAGATATCAACATAACAGTTCAATGGTGTATATATATATCAACGAGGAGAAGTGCTATGCACATGAACCATAACCCTATACTTTCTTAAATAAGAGTTATTGCCCTTTGTGTGTCGTATGATGTAACTTTTCAGGGCTATATCGCAGATACCAAACAAGTCTGCAACATGAAACTTCATGGGTGTGTAGAAATCAATAGGAAGAAGTGCCATGCACAAGAAACATGACCCTACACATTCTTAAAACATAGTAATTGCCCATTGTTGTGTGTGTATGTTGTAACTTTGCAGGGCTATATCTCAGATACGCCACACGATTTCAACATGAAACTGCATGGGTGTATAGATATCAACGAGGAAAATTGCCATGCATAAAACAATTAACATAAACTTAATTATTTTTTAGGATTATACCATATCTAGGGATTAGCACCCATTCAATTTGGAGTTGGATATCAATTCAACGGCTTTGCTTGTTTAAACATTAAAGTCATATCATGCGGTTTGAATGGAGAAATCCCGTTATTTTGGTCAATAAAGCATATTAGTTTGGGCAGTTGTCTAATAAATAAACTTGAATAAAAAGAATCCTTCAGAACTTTGATATAACACTTCGAAAAACATAGATAATTATAAACAAATTAATATATTTTAACTTCGCAAACAGATTAACTAGTGGTCTAGAACCTCTTACATGAATTAAAGTTTGTAATTCGTTGAATAAATAAAATATTTAAAAAAATCCTCAAAATCCCTTCTCCAGCTTATACAGGCTAGAAGTACATATATGTGTCGTGTTCTGAGAAAACCGGACATAATGCTCGTGCGTAAATTGTCGTCCCAAATTAGCCTGTGCAGTTCGCACAGGCTAATCAGGGACGACACTTTCCGCCTAAACGGGATTTTCGCTAAGAAGAGACATCATTTAAACGAAAAATTCCATAAAAGCGGAAATTGTCGTCCCTGATTAGCCTTTGCGGACTGCACAGGATAATCTGGGATGACAATGAACGCACAAGCATTAAGCCCAGTTTTTTCAGAACACGACACATATTTTCATGGAAAACGTGGATATTGTAAACATCATTACACTAGTAAATACATGTAAACAGTTTGCTCGGAGGTTTATATATGAAATGGCTTCCACAAAATCAAACACTGTCTTCTTGCAGATGGTAAAAGATCGTTAAACCTTTATTATAAAGTTGTTATAGACATTTATAAATGTCTGCTTTAATTGTTTATTCTTATTCAAACCATTTTCCCGTTTCTTGATACTTTAAAAAGTTAAAATTGTCGTATTCAACGTTGTTCGAGCAATGAGCCCCAATCCTTATACCGTAAAATTTGCAGAACGCATTTGACACGTTGCAATATCAGTTGGTTTCGTTTGGAACATACACAAATAAATGCATAACTTAGTCGTTTATGTTACTCCGATTGATAACGCTTTCTGATTATTCGAAACTGTTGAACCGTGGAAAGTTTCGCCATAGCTTTTCGAAACTTGGCTTCGTGTCTGCTGGTAGCATGGTCACCAGCCCTATGTACAGCTGTGGGGCTTGTGGACAGTGGAACCAAGGGGTCTGTGCGACGTGGCAACCTGCAAACTAGCACGGACCTTCCGCGGCATGTGAGACTACACGCAGTGTGTATCGAACATTTACCGGGATATTCTGAAAATGCGGACGTATGGTGATCGCCGCCGGCATCTCTCAAAGCGTCAAACGCGGACTCTATCTGAACGTTGGAAAACAGCGAATGACGACGCTTAGTTAATGGCTGAGGGTTGTTACTGGCTATGATAATTTTGTCATCAGAATTACCGGGATACTGGTGGTGGTGGTGGCAGTGGTGACGATGCTGGTGTTGTTTGGACAAGCTATTGGCGAGGTTTACTTTTACGTTCTCCGTTTCTGACGGAAGCGGATCACGTGCATTGTGAGTGACCATACACGGGCTTGTGCTAGCTATGTCTCGTCTAGCTCTCATTGGGGATCTGGCATTAAAACTAACATCCAGTCTAAAGTTCACTTCCGAAACCCGTTCCAAACCAATGTCCGTTTTTGACCTTAATAGTCCTGTATAGTTCCTGGCCCGTTCTTCGTTTGCGGCATAGGTTCTCTGCCGAGCGTACCGTTTAAGGTGATCCCGGTCCAATTGGATGCCTTCCTGTCTTAATCGTCGTAACCTTCCGCTCGTAACCGCCTCGTAACGAAACACGAGCTGTTGTAGGCGCTGCGAGAATATCTCGTGGCGTCTCCCTCCGTCCAGGGCGCTTTGGCGAATACCTTGGCTTGAAACGGCCAGCTCGAGTCGGTCTGGTACAGCTGTTTCACGAGACAATGGTTTCGGTCTACTGCAATGAAAAAAGAAACAAAATGTCACACACTTATCAATCAAGCCATGATATTATCCAAATAAAAATGATTAAAGCTATGTGTTCTCTTGTAACGCATAAATGCACACACATATAATATATTAAATGCTTCGTGTATTATAATGTTTATTTTCTGTATTATTTAAACTGAATTTGTTTACTGATAACGAATGTATTTTTCTGTTCAAGCAAAACAATGAAAGTGTTTATTATTGGTTACTTATTCAATGTAATGATTCTATCGGCAGCCATTTATTGAAACCATGGATTAGAAAAGCGCAATGAACAATAAACGCGCTAGACATCAACCTTCAGATTATGTTAACGCATATTTATTTACTGAACCCACGCGGTTGCTCGGAAGTCTATATTTGTTACAAACGCGCTACACAACTTATGACCAGAGATAACATATTGTTATGTTGTCTATGCGACGAAGTTTTTATTCAGCAATACATATGAACACGCTTTTAACGCGGATGAAGTGACATCGTAATTGCTAAATAATTTTCGTACGCTTTTTATCAGGACAAAGGATTGTACAACTCATTTACTTCTTTCAATGTTTCTGTAGTGGTTTGGGTTCAATATTCAATTGCGAAACCTGATTTCCACCTTGGAAATACTTGTTCATTTTTCCGAAGCGTGTTCCTGGATTTTTCAAACGCGGATTAATCAAAACATCTTAAAATTCCAACGACACTTTTCAAAGAGATAAGACAATAAAAAATCATGAAATTGACATTGCTTATGAATTACGTAAATACTTCATTACCATGAATGACATATTAAAAGACAGATCATTTTATGACGAGTATTTTTCTAATTTAAAAGAAACGCTGAACAAATCATTTTCAACTTTGACCTTAACATTGCGTATATCTGTTCAATTGAAGTAAAGAAGACAATAGACAAACTGTGGATAGTATAACTCCAGCCATTCTATCAATTACTGATAACAACATTGCAGCTGGGGTATTCACAGAATCACTTAATATGGTCAGCGTCCTACCAATATTCATATCGGGCAACAATTAATTTTCAAGTTTGAACAAATGAATATAACACATTATACATAATATGGCTCGAGGAAACATTACTTATGCATATAATAGCTCTTATAACAATAATAGAGAGATCGTTGAAAGAAATAGATTCAGTTAAATTGGTTGGTTCTGTGTTTTAAGACACAAGAGAGACCTTTGACCTCGTAGGCCATGCCATTTTGCTGAGGAAAATAAACATGTATGACATGTTTCACAGAATGCTTTTGTTTAACTTCTTATTTAAAGGACAGAAAAAAGGTTATGAAAATGGTAATCATACAACCTGATCTGTTATCTATAAAATACGGTCTACCACAGGGATCAATTATTGTGTCTTTGTTATTTTTATTAAACATACGCGATATTGCATTTGTATTCCCTGATATAAATAATAGATTTTATGCTGATGATTACACGTTACATTTATCCGGATATGATACGTTCCATATACAAAATGAACTGCAAAATAAGAAGATTGTAAAAATAAATGGTGTCCACGTAATAACATGTTATTAAATCAAGAAAAAAATATCCTGATTTGGTCTAGACGTAAACAATTCCGGTCCACTTAAAATAAATATAAATGTGCATGACCTTAAAGATGCATGTGGGAAAAATATTGATTAATTATGTTGATGAAACGTTTAATTGGCATGCTCAAATAGAACATTTATGTAAACAATTAAAGTGTAACAGTGCCTTACTAAAACGCATTATATACTTTATCAGCGATAAAATTATAGAAATACACATCTACTTCACAATGCACACTGTTTACCTATTAATTGATTATTGCTGTCAGATATGGGGAAAAGCAAACAAATCTTAAATTAAAAAGCTGTGCGTTCAAAAAAAAAGAAAAGCTGTAATGGCTCTTAATAAAGCTATGCGAATACCACGTTTATAACTTTTTAATTTAAAACATTACGTTGGATGTCATTTAATGCCATACTTATCTGCCACATTGCAATACAAATACATATAAACTTTTGCAAATTGGCGCCATGATTAAATTCTTTTCTTGCTATTTACAAGTTCTTTTGTTCTGATATTTTAATTTTAATTTTTCAATTTATTTATTTTTATTGACTAACAAAAATGGCAAAATCTGTTGACAGATACCTTTAAAATAAATAAATAACTCCAGTTAGAACAGATAAACACATATACATATATAGTATTACGTAAGGATATCATATGGTTGAACATGCATTGAAGATTCATTTTGAAAAACAAGTCTTATCCATCACACACGATTATCGCAACCTTAACAGTCAATAGATCATACAAACCATGTCAAATCCATTTAACATATATATTATATTGTACTCTACATAAAAAATCCCCAAATTCCACTTACATCATTCCAAGTTTATACGCTGCATCGTTGGCCAGATCCCAGTCCGTAATGCGCTTGTCGAGATCCTTTTCCTATTCAAACACGACGCCATTGAACACGTTTTGTCGGCATTGCTACGAAACGCTCGATGTTGCTATGTACATTATAAAGTAGTGTAGTAATTTGTGCGGAAGTGCCACATTAATTGGCCATCTATGAGCCGACGCTTGAATTTGAAAATCAATTGACGTTTTGATTTTAAAAGCTTGTCAATACTTTTGCGCGGACTTTCTAGCTATTTAGTTTTTAATAACATTGTGTTTTATGAGGTTATGGTATGGCACTTCGTATTGTGAAGAAAGAAAATCGCGGAAGAACGGTGGCTTTCATGACAAAAACAAGTAAGCATGAACTGGATCGGAAGTTCATATTTCAACAAAATAAAAATACTTAGAAATAAATCAACAAAGTGTTCACTTCTCGAATTAAAAGATCCATAATATAATAGTAATATAACAACATTTTTAAATGTAAGTTAATTAACGTATTTGAGGAAATTATAAGGTTTAAAGAGTCAGATGCCTCATTTGCATGGACACTTTTTTAAACCGAAATCTCAGTTTCCGTTATCCGATGTGTCCTTTATCGGGAATCAACGTGTCTATACAACCTCGTACATACCTCCTGTTAAAACATACTCATATCTTCGTTCATATGTCATTGAATACTATCAAAATGTATGTATTTGAAGCACAGAAAGTACTCCACATTCTGGAATAACAAAAACTTTCTTGCAAATTTTCTAAGTTTTTTTTTTTTTTTTTTTTTNCGTGTACTGATCATCTAGTTCATGATGTTTCCCGAATGGAATTTTCTCCTTTCTGTCAAAAATCTACTATTCTTCCATAATATTTTTTCTTTACAATACAAAAGGATGTACCATTAAACAAGCTCCACCATTTCCTGTGTCCCAAAAAAACTAATGTTTATGATATAAATATAACAAAAACTGAAGAACTGATCTCTCGCGATTGCTTTTGTTTTCTCTGTTATCGAAGTTCCATCCGTATATCCGGATGACCTGCGTGAACAAAGGCAGCATCTCATGGGACACGATTAATTTCTTGCACAATTAATATAACATATTTTTTTCCAAATTATGAGCACACAATTTAAAAAACGCGGTGTGTTGTGCTTCATGTTGATCTACACTAGATCCATATACTTCAAACTCGAAAGTTCGTGTTCGCCGTTGATGTCATAAATGCATTGCTAGAAACATACACTGCTCACTTTAAACAATGATAATGAAAAACGAAATGAAAATTAGCAAATTTATGTATGAAACATTCATTTATTGAATCAACGCTGCAGTTGAGCGTTTAATTGTTATAAGTGTTATTTCTGTAAAAAAAAAACACTTCATGAATTGTGTCCTGTTGCACCAAATTTTGGTGTCTACCAATCATTGGTGTTCAACTCCAAAGAAAGTTACCCTTGGAACGCTGGTTGCAGTCAACCAGACTTTGGTTTTGAATACCTTGTACTCTGTTCTATGCTTTAATGTACTGATCATAAAATAAAAGTGGTACATCATCCAACAACAACAACAAAAACAAACACCCACCCCCACCATCATGCTCTTTTATTATCATCATCAAGAAGAACGTCATACTACCATCACTTCCATTGTCTTCGTCGTTAAGATCTTATCCTCATAAAAATCTAAACCGTCATCATATATTAATCATATTATCGGCATATAATACACGATGCATACATCATCATTATGATAGTATTAATCACAATTTTCAACGCAAAAATTCAGTAACCAGAGATGAGTCTTCCTGATATCAAAACGACTGACAAGTGACAGATGATAGGAATATTGATAATCTGGTCATGGGAACAATGTTCCTGATTATGCTGATGTTAATTATGACGGTGATGACCATGACGGTGAAGATTTGAGAATGGTGAATTTCATAATGATTATAATAATGATTTTGTGATTTTGATCATGATTTAAAAAAAAAAAAAACATTTATAACAAGACGATCTACCGGTCAATACGAAGAACAACTCTCTCAAAATGAACTTCACGCACAAAACAACACCAATTACATTATAACAACAACAACATGGGCTACAACAACTTAACAACTCCTGCACCATCATCAACAATAGAAGTAGTAGTAGTTGTAGTTATATTATTTATACTAAAATATTTTCCGTACACTCTAGTGAGATACTTTTATTTGGTTTAAAATTTGCTTTTTTTCACATGAAGATTTCGTGGGTTATAAACGCCAACTCCTACCCGCTGTGGGATATATACTCCTACCTGCTAATATGTGGGATATATACCTCTGATTGGTTGGGTTTTGCAAAGGTCTCGGTCAGCAGCTGGAGCGTGGTCGTCGCGACCGAGGCCAGGAGCCGCCTGCAGAAGATCAAGATCTATTCTATGGCTGGGATGTCTGGAACTTCTGCGGATGGCTCAGCAAATCCAGCTGAGTCCGTCACCCTCGAGCCGGATGTCTTCCTCACTGCTAGAATCGCTGTCTTCCCCAAGATGCAGCGGACTTGTCATCCGCTGTTTATCGTCGAGAGCTCGCCTGCCCGTACCGGTCCAGAAGCCCCAAGGCCCCGTCTATAGAGGGACGGGTACGGCGGGACAGCGAGACCACCAGTGGGAAGGAAATACGGGACGGACTCGGGGTTCCTGCTGGGGCGGGAACCCTTGAAACTTCGAGGGGGTGGCTTTGAAGAGGGACCCCGGGGCGGCGGTACTCAGTGCGCTCAACGCGCTGGGGAAACTGTCTCGGGGACGAAGAGACGACAGCCGGTGACAGCGAGAGAGGCCATAAAGGCAGAGCGGTGCTTGCACTCCCTTGGAGGCGTACAGACAGGATTGTCTTGTAATTGTCATTTTTTTTTTCTNAACCAGACTAAGGTGTTGAATACCGTGCATTATCCTCAACAACAACAACTACAACAAAAACACCATCCACCACCATCATTCTTTTTTATCATTATCATCAATAAGAACACCATTAATTAGTATTTTCAAATCAGTAATTCAGTAACCAGAGATGGGTATTCCTGATAGATCCATATCAAATACGAATGAATATATTGACATATGATAGGAATACTCCGAATATTGAAAATCTGGTGATGGGAACAATGCCCCTGATTATGCTGATGTTAATTATGACGGGGATGATGATGACGGTGAAGTTGAGGATGATGAATTTGATGATGATTATAATAATGATTTTGTGCTTTTGATGGTGATAATGATGTTAAAAAACATTAATAACAAGACGAGCTTCATCAATACGATGAACAACTCATTCAAAATGAACTACACGTACAAAACAACAACAATTAAATTATAACAACAACATGGGCTACAACAACTTGACTACTCCTGCACCATCACCACCAGTAGAAGTAGTAGAACCGATAATTGTAGTAATGTTTCTTATACTAATAAATTTTAATACATATACTACAACAACATTGATTCGTCTAATATAGTATCATCATACTAGTGTATTACACTCTTATGATACTTTTATTTGGTTTAAAATTTGCTTTTTGCACATGAAGAGTTCGTGGGTTATAAACACCAACTCCTACCTGCTAATATGTTGGATATAAACCTCTGATTGGTTGGGTAATGCAAAGGTTTGGTCTGTCTATTGATATACCGATGTTCAATGAGGGTGTATTTACAAATGTATACGGTCCTTTCGCACCTGAAGCTGCATTATGTGATGACTTTTAGTAGGTCCAGACACTCTTACTTGCAAGACTCACGAAATTTGGGACGCATTGTGAAGTAAAGCTGCAATTTCCAGCTATTTATTTGTAACAAATACATTTTTTTCAATTTTGGCGTGGTCTTGTGCTGTGAGGGAAAGTGCGAGTACCAGGAGGAAGCTCCAACTGTCCGGATTGGTGACTATACCAACTAAGCGCTAGGAGCGTGGTTTACACCGGGTTGTGAAGGACGTTTATCCACCCCTGCGCTAACCGCATCGAGCAGACAAGATTGCTACGAACGCGACTATACTACACAAAATTTATAGCCGTATGTAACCATAAAGGCCTAGTTTTTGGACAAACTTATTACGAAGTTAATACGATTAATGCTCGGAACCAGTAAAATCTTTTGCGAAGGTAGTAGGCTAGCACTCTGGATCATTGCGGCGATTATTGCATAATAATCTTCCGGAGTTGGTCGATGTATCACGATTGGTAGGCTAGGTCTTTCGACGTCACACCAAAAACAGCTGATTTCTGTAACAAGCGATTTGATTGGTTAAAATCAACACACCCTTCATCAAGGTTGTGTGGTGGTTGTTGACTTGTTCAAGTTGTAGAATTACAACGTGTTTCTTCTTCTGTTAGGACTAGGTTTCGGTGTTTTAACACTTACGACTGAAGAAGATGATGCACCGCGTGTCTTTCTCACTGGCGCAAGCCGCGCAGAAGGTCGGCTTTCAGGATGTCTTGAGTAAACCACTGTATTTGGCAGGTGCTAAGTTCGACTCTTCTAAAAGATGCATGTCAGAGAAACACGACGCAGATGAGCTCGGATTTTCTGCAACGGTCGACTATTTCTTTGATAAGGCAGCTGTTCTCCTGATGGATAAGCTAGTTGACGATTTACCAGGCAAACATAGTATTGAAGTCAAGAGACAAAAAGTGAAGAATATTTTGAAATGTATCAAACCTGTGAATCATATCATTAAATTTTCATTTCCAATCAGACGTGACAACGGAGATGTTGAAATTATTGAAGCCTGGCGAGCGCAGCACAGCCAGCATCGAACACCATGCAAAGGGGGTAAAGGATTTTTTAATTGACAATTGCAGTGCTTCATGCATTAACTTTAAAATACAAATTTATATTACTAATTCACTGTCAATTTCTCAGATTGACAAGTTATTATTGGAATCTGCTATAAATATTTGTACGCTGCTTCAGTGTTTATTAGAGTCTCTTCAACTTTGTTGTTTTTAGCTCGGCTGTTTTTGAAGAAAACCTGAGGTATTGTCATAGCCAGCTCGTCTGAAGTCCGCGGCGTCCGAAAACTTTAATTTAGGCCATAACTTTGCAATATTGAAGATAGCAACTTGATATATGGCATGCATGTGTATCTCATGGAGCTGCACATTTTGAGTGGTGAAAGGTCAATGTCATCCTTCAAGGTCAAAGGTCAAAAAATAAATTAATTCATGTGTATCTCATGGCCTGCACATTTTGAGTGGTGAAAAGGTCATATGACAGTCATCATTCAAGGTCAAAGGTAAAAAACAAACAAAATCCAAGCACCACAGCCGAGCATTGGCACCCACTATGCTGTGCTCTAGTCTTATTTATATGATGTTGCCAAGAATTTAGAGATACTTTTTATAGAGGCTTAATACTTTGGGACATTACCCATATAAAAAGTAGCTTAATATTTTAGAGCGTCAACAAGTTGGACTATGCTGTGCTCTTTTTTTTACTTCGAGCCCATCAGGCTTTTCAGAGGGAATTTTTCTGAGCTGAAATATCATTTCAATAGCCCGAATAGATTACTTGAATTATGATAATCTTGTTTTGTGAAAAGCACCAAATTGGTCATGTTTACAATTAAAAACAATGGGTAGATATCATTTTAACATTTATGTCTTAAGATACATCAACACTTACAAATTCAGGCATATATTTCAAATTGACTGGTTGAGCTAGTTTGCAAGCTTTTTGAACCCACAACTAGTCAAAAAGTCATTTTCTTTTTGCTATTCTTTAACTTAACCATTGACAGTGCCTGTTTTCATACATCAGTAAAGTTTAAACAATCATAATTGTTCAAAAGATACATGTATTGCGCCATTTAGATTTAAAAAAAATAAATTATGAAAGTTGACAAGCTGCAATTTGTAAAATGCCGCCTCACATCTTTGCTTGGTAAGATCTGGAAAGTTATACGTTTACACTTCTGGATTTTCTGGTAATGAGCAATTTGGTAGGCATGGGTGGTTGGTACATAAGTTTTGCACATAGGTTCAATGCCTGCTCCAGGCACTTTTTAGCTTGGTAACGCAACTGAGATTAGCGCAAGCTGTTAGGTTAATGCCTTGGTCGTGTGACAACCACCCATCGTTAAGGCACAGTGCGTCCTTCATCCAATACATGCTGTTTTTCCTCACAATTTGGTCGTCAAGAGACAAAATGTGTCTCTGTGGCTGACATGAAGCCTATGCTGGCTGTCCTCACTTGCATTAATGTCTTGTTGCTCTCAAATCTGAAACATATTTTCATTACGTCGACACATCTTCTTTTGATTGAACTTTTAAGGTCTGAAGGTGGGAAAATATAAATTTTTATTAGCTCAGCTGTTTTCGAAGAAAACCTGAGTTGTCATAGCCCTCTCATCCTTCCGCGTTGTCGGCGTCGCCGTTGTCGTCCGAAAACTTTGACATTTTGCAATAACTTTTGCAATATTGAAGATAGCAACTTGATATTTTGCATGCTGCACATTTGGAGTGGTGAAAGGTCAAGGTCATCCTTCAAGGTCAAAACAATTTTTATTTTTTGGTTTTTCATGTGTTTCTCATTGACCTGCACATTTTTAGTGGTGAAAAGGTCAAGGTCAATGATGACCTTCAAGGTCAAAGGTAAAAAAAATAAATCCATGCACCCACAGCTGAGCGTTTCCACCCGCTATGCGGTGCTTTTGTTCACTTTATAGCAAAGCAATAACACAAATACCATAAAGAGCAAAAGGATGGTATTTTGACAGAGGTTGTATAATCAAGCGCCAATAGACTGAATGGAGGCCACTTCACACATTATTGTGGGAGTTGGTACATAATTCAAGCAGTAACTAATTTATAAATCTAGTTTTAGAACCTTCCAAATGAGATCATATGATTATGCGAACGAGTTTTGGCTCTTCTGTAAATTCTCATCATTTTGTTATATTAAACTTGGTAAGTACAAATCAAGTGACAAACATTCCATGCTAATATTTCTTTGATATCCATGCACAGCCCAGTGCTTTCCACAGGAATTTTTTAAGGCGCCACAGGGCTGTTAGGGGTGGGTTAGGGAGGGTAGCCTCCTCCATACATTTTTTTTTTACATTTATTTTTAAACGTTATTTGGTGCGTTATGACTCTTCAACAAAAAAAACAACAGCTATGAAGTCATTGATAACAACATTTTTTTATTGTTTTGAGCCTTGTGGAAAAAGGAGTTCTGAGTCTAGGCCTTAATTACTCTTAATTGAAGTCCATCTGCTTCCTGTTGTAATGACATTTACTGTTGAATCCTGAATGGAAGCTTACTAGCTACTTTGGGGCTTAAACCTTTTTTTCACCTTCTAGACATGGGTCCTTTTAGATTGATAGGCATTGTTTTGTACTTGGTGATTAATAAAAAACACGAAAAACAACTTGAGCTGCAAATCAACCCTAAAGGAGGCCTTTAACTTCATACACTAAATGTAATCTGCAAATCCAAACATTCTCTTATTACCTTTTGCTCAATAGTTAAACAAAAAATAATCTCCACACTTTCTGTGTGGTTTTGTGAGGCAATATTGCATCATCAGGATATTGTAACCCTACCTGTGTTTGAAATACCATTTTTCTGATTGGATGAGTTTTACACCAGGCACAAGTTTGTGGTATGCAGTTATCTTGGGGCAAAACAGTGCACTTTATTTTATGTATCTCAAGTAAAATGGTGTAACATACCAGATAAAGGTTAAATGGTGGAACATACCAGATAAAGGTTAAATGGACAACACTTTCTGCTTTTATTGTATTTTTCTGTTAAAGGATGACTGTTCTGGACAAAAATCCAGTTAAGGCAGAAAGTTTTGTCCCTGATTAGCCTGTAGGGTATGTACAGGCTAATCTGGGATGACACTTTATGCACATGCAATTAAACCCCTTTTCACAGAGTGAGGCGCATTTGCTTTAGCAGATTAGCAATTATGTCACAGAAATGTGTACATACTTTCCTGGAAGATCGCACAAATACTGGCAACTTCTGATAAAAGAACTGTCGTGCGTTCAGTTTACAAAAACGTTTGGCAATTCGCAAACAGTTTAAAAACTTGCTGTATTGAGCGATTAATAGCTTGTTAATACTTCACCATTTAGTATAATTACTAACGATATGTTTGCAATGAACTAAAATTAATTTTATTTTTGTTTTACAGAAAGATATTCCAGGGTTGTACTTTGACCACAGAGTATAATTATTAGCTTAATTTAAATATACAGCAGTAAGAATGTTTAATTTGCACTCAAAAAAACTGGAAATTGTGATTTCCGTTTTTTTTTACACGCATAAAAATATAGCGAAATAAAATGTGTGCCACTTTGTCACTCTTAAGCAGGACAATTGAATTGTGAATTGACACTAATGAACAAAACACTAATTTTCATAAGCAATTAAATTTATGCTTGGTACTTATTTACATCGTATAGTAATGTTGTTCCTGAACTTATATACGCCAAGAATGCATTAGGCAGAACTTGTTGTTTTCCTCTTACAACCCTTCATTAATAATCATGTGAAGCAATTGTTTATTACTGCTTTTGACCCAAATAATGCAAATGTTAGACTCCAGTGACTTAAAGCATTAATCTGCTTGGTTTTATGATCGTCATTTGGTTGTAAAACACACATGTGATGTGTCACTAGATGAACACAAATAGGTTCAATGGTGATAAAATGCAAAAGTCAACCAATTTAAATTCATTTATGTAGGGGAATAACTTGGTGTCCTAAAAATTTTATAAAAAATAAAAAAAAACTTTGGCTTTAAAAAAATGGATGTCCGAAAACGGAGTGTCTGAAAACTTGGAGTTATTATGGTAATTCCTAAGAGGGATAATATCCAGAAGGGGGATAATGTCTGTTCACCCAAAGTTTGTCAGAGAAGATACATTTGCTTTGGTCCAGTTGTAATCCATAAATAACTGGTTGTAAATCTCCTATTGATCTATGTGTTGCTCTATACCTCCTCTCACTCTGTTTATATGATTCACTAGTGATTTGAATGTGAATGTGGTACATATAACAAGTAGAACCAATACCAGCTTGTAGGCTTGTAACTAATTGCCTTAACCAGTTGAGGCTAGATTGGCTGATACTGACTGAATGAGTGTCAAATATTGCTGACTTATTAAATTAATTTGGCATTTGTTTCTGTTATACCTGTGTTATGCAGAACATTTAGAAGTATTCAGGTGTTGGAATGGGGTATAGATGCCATTGTGAGATAACAGTCAAGGAGAACCCACTGTTTATTAATACACTTTGAAGGTTTTGGCACTTTACTCCTAGCAAGTGTCACATTATGATATATTTAACTCAGATGTGTTCATCAGACATGTTTGTTTCTGCAGTAGGTCCACAAAAACACATTGTTTCTTAATAAATAAGCTGTCTTGTTTTGATTCATGAATATATGATGTTTCCTTACCTGTCTTATATATCTGTGTTTTAACCTCGTCAGAAACACATTTGGTACAAAATTCATTTTCAACATATATTGTTAAATGTTCAATATAAGTCAGTCTGAATAGAAAAGTTTTAAAGATGCTTGTTCCAATAAGTGCTCAACACAATGTTTAGTTATTATACCCCCATTACTAGTAATGGGGGCTATATAGGAGTCACTTTGTCAGTCGGTCTGTCTGTCTGTCTGTCGGTCTGTCCCGAAAATGAGCTTGTCCGGGCCATAACTATGTCATCTATCAAGGGTTTTTTAAATCATTTGGCACATTAGTTCACCATCATTGGACAGTGTGTCGCGCGAAAGAATTACTTCAATATCTCCAAGGTCAAGGTCACACTTTGAGGTCAAAGGTCAAAAATGGCCATAAATGAGCTTGTCCGGGCCATAACTATGTCGTTCATCAAGGGATTTTGAAATCATTTGGCACATATGTTCACCATCATTGGACGGTGTGTCGCGCGAAAGAATTACGTCAATATCTCCAAGGTCAAGGTCACACTTTGAGGTCAAAGGTCAAAAATGGCCATAAATGAGCTTGTCCGGGCCATAACTATGTCGTTCATCAAGGGATTTTGAAATCATTTGGCACATATGTTCACCATCATTGGACGGTGTGTCGCGCGAAAGAATTACGTCAATATCTCCAAGGTCAAGGTCACACTTTGAGGTCAAAGGTCAAAAATGGCCATAAATGAGCTTGTCCGGGCCATAACTATGTCGTTCATCAAGGGATTTTGAAATCATTTGGCACATATGTTCACCATCATTGGACGGTGTGTCGCGCGAAAGAATTACGTCAATATCTCCAAGGTCAAGGTCACACTTTGAGGTCAAAGGTCAAAAATGGCCATAAATGAGCTTGTCCGGGCCATAACTATGTCGTTCATCAAGGGATTTTGAAATCATTTGGCACATATGTTCACCATCATTGGACGGTGTGTCGCGCGAAAGAATTACGTCAATATCTCCAAGGTCAAGGTCACACTTTGAGGTCAAAGGTCAAAAATGGCCATAAATGAGCTTGTCCGGGCCATAACTATGTCGTTCATCAAGGGATTTTGAAATCATTTGGCACATATGTTCACCATCATTGGACGGTGTGTCGCGCGAAAGAATTACGTCAATATCTCCAAGGTCAAGGTCACACTTTGAGGTCAAAGGTCAAAAATGGCCATAAATGAGCTTGTCCGGGCCATAACTATGTCGTTCATCAAGGGATTTTGAAATCATTTGGCACATATGTTCACCATCATTGGACGGTGTGTCGCGCGAAAGAATTACGTCAATATCTCCAAGGTCAAGGTCACACTTTGAGGTCAAAGGTCAAAAATGGCCATAAATGAGCTTGTCCGGGCCATAACTATGTCGTTCATCAAGGGATTTTGAAATCATTTGGCACATATGTTCACCATCATTGGACGGTGTGTCGCGCGAAAGAATTACGTCAATATCTCCAAGGTCAAGGTCACACTTTGAGGTCAAAGGTCAAAAATGGCCATAAATGAGCTTGTCCGGGCCATAACTATGTCGTTCATCAAGGGATTTTGAAATCATTTGGCACATATGTTCACCATCATTGGACGGTGTGTCGCGCGAAAGAATTACGTCAATATCTCCAAGGTCAAGGTCACACTTTGAGGTCAAAGGTCAAAAATGGCCATAAATGAGCTTGTCCGGGCCATAACTATGTCGTTCATCAAGGGATTTTGAAATCATTTGGCACATTTGTTCACCATCATTGGAAGGTGTGTCGCGCGAAATAATTACGTCGATATCTCCAAGGTCAAGGTCACACTTTGAGAAAATAGATTGAATTTTATTGAATTTGACACAAGGGGGGTAACTAGAGGCAATCAGTAACAATGCACATTTTGATTTGTCTCCCTTTATCATACTTTTTTTTTTTCAAATTGAAAACCTGGTTTTGTGACAATTTTGTCCCTTGTCTATGGGTTGAAAAATTAAAAAAAATGTTGATGATTGTGTGGATTGTTTTTAGCTGACCTGAGCACAGCACAAAGGGCTCATGGTGAGCTTTTGTGATCCCCTTTTGTCTGCCGTGCGTTGTGCATCGTCAACTTGCCTTGTTAACACTCAAGAGCCCACATTTATTGTCATATCTTCATGAAACTTGATCAGAAGATTTATCCCAATGATATCTTTGCCCAGTGTTAAACTCTAGGTCAGTTGGTCAAATAAAAGAAAAAGCTTGTTAACACCCTAGAAAGCACATTTTTAGTCCAATCCTCAAGGACATTGGTCAGAACATTTGTCCAAATAAAATTGCAGCTGTATGAAACTGGGTTATTTGAGATAAAAAAAAGGGCTCTTGGTCAAATTAAAGAAACAGCTTGTAAATGTCTAGAAGATTAAATTTCAGCTCAGATCTTTGTCAAACTTGGTCAATACATTTATTCTTATGATAGCTTTGCAAAGTTCGAAAAAATAGTGCCTAGAAATTAAATATTCATGTTTCCAAAAAGTACTTTTATTATTCTGAACTCCAATTTATAAGAATAGTTTAGTTCCTTCGTGTCTCAGTTGAGCGCCTTAGAGCCCATGGTCCTCTTGTTGAGTGTTTTTCTCTACTGTCTAGGTATCCGATACAGCATGGACGTGAATGATGACGAGGTGAAGGCTCTCTCCCAGCTGATGACCTACAAGTGTGCGGTAGTGGACGTGCCCTTCGGAGGGGCCAAGGCCGGTGTGAAGATTGACCCCAAGCAGTACTCGGAGGCTGAGCTGGAGAAGATCACGCGCAGGCTCACCGTCGAGCTGTCAAAGAAGGGCTTCATTGGTATGCACCTTCTTAAAATGTCCAGCCTCCCTATATGGGCATTTCACCATTTGCAGCCATAAATTACAATAATGAAGAAATTTTATGGCGGACAATACTACAAGTGGAATATCTCATTAGCAACCATTCCTTAACACCATGTTTAAACCTTATAAACAAAAAGGATTTAAGTCACGGTACCTACAGTAGGGTGTCCGAAAACGGATAAGGGTGTTAAGAGGGGTGGATAAACAAAAGGATTAAAGTCATGGTACCTACAGTAGGGTGTTCAAAAACCGATTAGGGTGTTAAGGGGGATGGATGAACAAAAAGGATAAAACTCACGATACCTTCTGAAGGGTGTCAGAAAGCAAATAGGGGTGTTTAGGGGAGGGAGGTTTATAAACAAAAAAGATTAAAGATACAGAATATATTAGGATTTCTAAGAGTTTTGCTTGCAATGATTGCATTTAATTCAAACTAAATTTTGTTTGTGGCCTTTAAGAATTGATGCATGGCTTCTTGTTTTGAGTACTGTAAAGTGTGCATAACCATATTGTTAAGTACATGTGTTCCTATATTGTTGACAGGGCCTGGTATTGACGTACCTGCACCAGACATGGGCACTGGAGAGCGGGAGATGAGCTGGATAGCTGACACATATGCCAACACTCTTGGTAATACATCTTGTGCTTTCAAGTGGGCAGCACTCTGGAAAAACTGGGCTTAATGCATGTGCGTAAATTGTTGTCTCAGATTAGGGAAAGCACTTTCCATCTGGACTGGAGTTTTGTTTAGCAAAGACTTCCTTTAAACGAGAAATTCCATAAAAGCTGAAAGTTGTCGTCCCTGATCAGCCTGTGCAGACTTGCATTGTCCACTATTGCGTTTGGGTACACAAACTATTCTTATTGCAGACACAAAATAGATGACTTTATAAAGATGTTCTTTGAAAGAGGATACAGTTATAATGTAATCAAATTCTTATTAAGTTATAGAATGGGTATTGATGTTAGGTATGCCAAACTGTAAAGTATTTTAAAAAGTGGCTCCATCTAGGAAAAAATACGATGTGAGCATGTGTACCGGAAGGTGATAGACGATACTGCGACGGTACGATGACGACAATGCGTGCTGCATTGTCGCCATCATACTATTGCATTGTCGCCATCGTACTATCGCATTGACGCCATCGTACT
>VMBQ01002434.1:0-14772 GCA_007657795.1 Dreissena rostriformis
CATTTCACAGGTGAGCGATCTAGGGCCATCTTGGCCCTCCTGTTATTATATTTAACACGTTTATTAAAATTTTCATCTGAAAGTGAGAAAAGCTGGTACGATTTATTATTTTTTATTGTTTTTGTTCCTACAGTGCTTTACTTGTTATTGTAAATTGTAAGGTTTCTGAAGATATCGGTAGTTGAAAAGCGCATAAACACCAGTTAAAAAACGTGTTTTTTTTTTTAAATTATATTTAACATACTCGTTTATTATAATTTTCATCTGAAAGTGAAAAAAGCTGGTACGATTTATAAATCTTTATAATAAGATTGTTTTGCCTAGCCAAATCAAATTCAAGTAACGAACTCAGTTTCATGGTGTGACTCAAATGTGTTTTATTATATTATCATCGTGTATCGCTGAACCATTATGGACGCCTAAAATCTGTATCTTTAATTCTAAATCTGTGCCAATGAAAACCACTTCTGAACCATGCGTGTTGTCATTGGACGTGTTTTATTATTTTACTCTTTCATTCTCCCCTTGTCAGCCAGAAAGGCTTATCCATCTTCTTTGCACATACGCTGATAGGCCATTTTGACTTTCAAGAAACGGCATTATTTTGGCCTCGTTCTTGGGAAACGGGGCTAAATGCAATTGCGTAAGGTGCCGTCCCAGATAAGAATGTGAAGTCCGCTCAGCAAATCATTGACGATAATTTCCGCTTTTATGATTTTTTTCGTTTAAAGGAAGACTCTTCTAAACGAAATTACAGTTCAGGCGGAAAGTGTCGTACCGAATAAGCCTGTGCGGACTGCACATGCTTATCGTTGACGACACTTTACGCACATGCAATAATCCACGTTTTCCCAGAACGAGGCTCATTTAAGCACGGGATGTGTGCTTGTTTCAGTGTGCTTCTTAAGCGTGATCACCCCCGCGTTCTTCACCATCCTATACAGCATGGAGTGGGGCAAGACCAAGGCAAACGAATGGCTCGTTACCTTCGTCCTCTCCTTCTTCCAGTCAGTCATCGTCGTACAGCCCATCAAGGTGACACGTCCTTTTTGTTTTGTGTACTTAATATAATAATTTCATCGATTACTTTACAGGAGGTACGTTTATTATATTGACTTTTTTCAGTTAACATTGCATAGTTTTTGTTATGTTGACAAAACAAACTGGATGGGTCAAAGGCTTTTACCTTTATATTTTTTTTATACAGGTTGCATTGTATATTTACTATACATTCGACATGCAAAATGATTTGGTTTCATATCATTAGAAATCGTTCATCTCTTCAACCTTTTTGTTCAGTTACGCCTAAATTGTTATCTCCACGGAAGTGTATTGCTTATCGACTTTCAAAAGAAAGGAATTCAAGCGAAGAGCTAGTTGCAATTTGCATTTCCAATATAGTTAAATGCTTAAATGCTCACCCAGACTTCTTTAACAGAAACCACACCGTCTCTGTATACATGCTTGCTATGCCCCGCTGCAGGTTCTGTGCCTGGTGACGTTCATCGCGTGCGTGCTCAAGAAACCGGATCTGGACGAGGAGAGCGACTGCACGAACGAGCTCAACCAGGCCATCGCCACACACGAGGCTTCCGTCACCGCCAAGGGAACAGACGCCATCGACGGTAATCGCTTACCTTAGCTGAGTTGCTTAAAGTTTTGAATATGTATGGGCCGCGCTCTGTGAAAATGGGGTTTAATGCATGTGCGTAAAGTGTCTAGGTACTAGTAATGCTAATTACGGCGGTAAGTTTACATATTCACACATTTTCTTGGAAAATAGAGTCCATCTACTTTTCACATGATGACTTCTATGTTGTTTTAGTCCTTGTTTACGTGGTTTACCCGACTATGGTTATCTTAACGACTTAGAGTAAAATAGAAATGGCTAAAAGGTAATAGAAGACGGTATGCTTGCAATATGCAGTTGCCATGCAATGTCTAGGTCCATAATTACATAACCTTAAACGATGCTAGGGGATTCATCGTGACATTCAAGTGCATATAATTAAAATAACTCATAATTATATTGATTGTTTAAACGTTAACGACAAGACTGGTATTCAACAATCCTTTATATCAGAAAAATAAAATTAATGAACATTCCCTTCCCGTATTGCCCGCATAAAAGACGAAGTTGAAATAATTATATGAATTTATATTCTAAAGTAATTAAGCTTTGCTCTGTGAAAATGGAGTTTAATGCATGTGCGTAAAGTGTCGTCCTAGATTAGCCTGTGCAGTACGCACAGGCTAATCAGGGACGACACTATCCGCTTTTATTGTATTTTTCGTTTGAAGGAAGATTCTTCTTTATGAACATCCAGTTTAGGCGGAAAGTTTCGTCCCACATTAGCCTGTGCGGATTGCACAGGCTTATATGGGACGGCACTTTACGAACATGCATTTAACCCCGTTTTTCCGTACACAGAGATCGCCCGACGCCGACGTGAGGCGAACGAGGCATTGGATCCGCCGGACACCGAGAAACTGGAGGAGCAGCGGGTGGCGCGCGTCCGCGAGATGGCGATGGAGGCGATCCTCAAGGAGATCCTTGTATACGGCTTCTTCGTCATCGTCCTCTTCTTCCTGTCCTACCAGCAGCGCGACGTCCAGTCCTTCTACTACACCGAGAATATGAAGAACATGTTCGTCGAAGGCTTTGAGGAGGTACTCAATTCATACGTGTAGTTATTTGTATCGTAGTGTATTACGTGCGTCCTTTTTATTGTTAAACAGTCTCTGTTGGTCTGTAACACGTAGTTTCTTTGAGCTTAAATACATTCTAAGTAACAATATTGGCTCTACTATGTCTGAGTTAGCTTTGGCTACTGTATATAAATAAATATTATGTAATAGCTTAAAAAGGACTGCGCATGCACAATTAGGCCATATGACGACCTTCTGTTAATAGTCTATCAGGAAAACTGTGTTGCATTATTATGTTTAGATCACTGGCGACCTAGTACCAATATCCAAAACATGTATTGACTCTGTGCCAATATTCCATGAGGTATCATAGCAGTATATACCTTAATAGACCCTTAAACAGATAAGAACTATGTATGTTTTCTTATACCTTATGATGGGCTGTTGAACCCTCCATGCCAGGGATCGAATATGTAACACGTGTGTGATATATTCGACCGGAATATCACACCAGCCAAATGTGCCATTGTCGTCTGCTCATTTTTAAAGTACCGAAATATTACACCAGCCAAATGTGTTATTGTCGTCTGCTCAGTTTTTAAATACCGAAATATCACACCAGCCAAATGTGTCATTGTCGTCTGCTCAGTTTTATTATTAATATCACACCAGCCAAATGTGTCATTGTCGTCTGCTCAGTTTTATTATTAACATAATAATACACATTGTATGCGCAAGATATAGTCCTGTACTTGGTATGTGGACCCGTTTGCAAAATGTAGTTGAGAGCGTTTCTCAGTGGAATTGAGTTTATGGGTTAGTAGACATGCAAAAAAAAACCGAGGTGCTTGTCTGGCATCATGCCACGTTTTTGCTATAATCGATTCAAAGATGGCCGCCATTGACATAATACAATTTGTACTTTTATTTACCTTAACAACAATATACATTTATAATAAATATATATATATATACTGACTAAATATAGTGTGTAGGATCAATTTATGTTGTCATTGTATCTTTTCAAAGTCAGCATGACCTTGAAACGGCATGTACAAGGTCATTTTATCTTTAATACCGCTCAGTCCTTTGATTCTTAGATTCGTTGATTTGCTGAATTGACAGCTCCAATTTTACTAAAATGTAACGCTTATTTATGCAGTTTTAAATTGTCAAATGTTTTTTTGCATATGGTTTTTGTATTAAAATCTATAAAAAAATATGCAATAGAACCATTCTTCTTTATAGATTATCATTTAATTTTATGCTTATTAATGCATTTTGATTGAAAACATTGATCCGATCATTTTAATTTACAAACGCGGAAAAGTCACGGTAATGCGAAATGCGAGTCTGTTAACCATTTCATGCTGGCTGTTATTTTGATAAACTTTGGTTTATTTAGTTTGTTCTCATGTTTGATTAATTGGCTTTGTTGCTCTGATGCTAGTGTTAAATGTTTACATTTCTACAATCTCTGTTTATCAGAGAAAATGTCAACGCAGTAACTCTTTTTGAAATAATACAGACAATACAGACATCAGATTTTCTAGCAATTTTCATTATTTAGGAACCGTTGATTTTAGACAATGAATACAGAAAGAACTTAGAAATTAGAATTATATGCTATAGTAATAACAGTTTTATTTGGATTATATTGTTAATCACGTGTGAAATAAAAACAATTAAAATACTATTATAAAAAAGGAAAAATAACGAACCAGAACATTTGGTAGAGTCAAATCACTCTATGCAAGGTTTTAAGAGCTAGTGTATTTGTGGACACTATTAACTAACTCTTCAGTTGGTTACTATGGAATCTAAATTATCTTCTCCAAAAAGAACAAGTTTGGTCCCCTTGGTGGCAGAAAACGACGGGCTGCATCCAAGTTTATGCATCATCTGCCAAGAAGATAACAAATCAGCTCTTACCAGTGAAGAAACGGGGCGTGCGAGGGTAAAGAGAGCTGCTGCACTAAGGAATGATATTGTTACAAAGCGCATCAAACGTTTGGATGACAAGACGGATGATCAAAATGGTATGTTTTCTTACCACAATACCAATAAGTGTTATAAGTCGTACACACATTCCGGCAAGCTGAAGGCTATTGGGGAAAAAATCTCGGAAGAACCAATGGAGTGTGAGACAGACAATGGGGCGTCTACAAGTGTTGGTTTCAGAAAATCCCTTCGCCGTAGCATTTTACCATGTCCACCCCTAGCTGCCTGAAAGATCCCAGAACTTTGATTTGTGTAAAATGTGGTAATGTAGAACACAAGAGGAACCGGGACAAATACAGAATCTGCGAGAATGGTAGTGCTGAGAAATTCGTCAACGCTGCAATACACTTCCAGGATGAAGTTTTCACAAGAGTGGCTGATCGTCTGAGCAACAACCACGGGGAATGTATAAAGTCAGTCATCTCTGCAGACCTATACTGCCACAACACATGTCTTCAGAGCTACCTACGAAAATTTGACCGTAACATTAAATAAACTGATCATATCAAACCGGATATTAACAACATCAAGCGTGTACTCTTCAATCGCACCCTGCCTTATATTGACAATCTTCTGGCAAATGGTGAATGTTGCACTATGAGTGATATTGTAGAGTTTGCATTAAGTTTGTTAGAAGAAGGTGAAGTGCTTACAAGTACATTCCTTAACCGTGATATGAAGCAGCTGATTATCAGTCACTATGGACATTCGGTCACAATATCGCCAAATAGTAGGGTCAACGAATCTGACATCATTTTTTCATCTGATATAAGCGCTGCTGACATAGTGATCAAACTTAACAATCAGGACATTATGCAGGAAGCTGGTACCCAGTTAAGAAAAGTTCTCAAGGACGTTGATTTTGGCCTACAAGATAGTTTTTGTGACAGTACTGACCTCAAGTCTTCATGGGAAAGAACAAGAATTCCAGGACCGCTACTCACGTTTTTGTCAGCTCTTTTTAAGGTCCCTAAGTACAAGCTTTTTCAAGCAGTGCGCATGACATTGAGGAGCTTCTACAGCCTCTTGAAGATGAGGTACATGAGGAGGCAGAGGAACAGTTATTACACGGTCCTTAACCAACACAGGCAGATCATCCTCCACAAGAACAAACAGAAACCTGGTTGAGAGACCATACGAGTACACAGCTACACTGCCTATTCCAGATGCTTGTGTACATCAGTCATAGTGGCTTGACGCGAACACCATTGCATATGATGCTTGGCCACGCAATTTATGAAAGAGATCGCAGCAGGAGCCTTCTCACTGCTTTCAACAGAATTGGTGCATGNGTATTACCCCAAATGTGACGGTGTAAGAAATTAGTAGTAAAAGTATGCAAGTAAGACTTGAACTCAAAAGACAATTAAATATAATACATACTTTGATACCAGAGATCCATTCTATATAAATAGTTAGGACAATACACGTCACGTATCATTATTTGTTGTCTATTGTCATGTGATTTATAACAAAAGCGATTAAAAGGTCAATTAATAATAATAATACTTACTGCTCCAAACACCTCGAATCGTGTCTGTTGCTTATAAGTATTTAAGTACAAACACTTGTTTCAATTGAAACATCTGTCACAACTGAGTTTTAACTGCAAAGATTTTTTTTGAAGATATTGAATCATGGCCGTGGCCTTTAATGGTATAACGTGTGGAACGACTTCTGTTTTACTTCACATCAGCACCACAACAATAAATTGCGACCACAACATGTGCGCGCGACCACAACATTTTCATAAACAACGGGTACAACGCCTTCTTTTCAGCAGAGGTTACGATATTTTTTGTAGCCGAGCATAGTTATTAAAAACCGAATATAAAATGGGATTTTCTGTACACAAATATAATAATATCGTAAACATATGCGACTTGTTCATTGTCAACATCACATGAACCAACCTTTGTAAAGTCCTTGAGGTTAGGATATCGGATTTTTCTCAAGAATTATGCCAGAATAGTAAACAATAATAATATTCGTATCGAATAGCATTCCCCGATTTTTAAATTAAGGTCTGTATGTCTTCGGGAAACGTAAAAAACTAAATCGTACTCACCGTTTGCATCCATTTTTTGAAATTGCCACCACAACGGAAGCTGCATTGCGACATTTTACGCACATAACACGAGCGTTATGGTCGCAATGATTCCACCCCGTGTTATATATAGCACATTAAACCTGTCTTTAAAGCGGGACTGTACGATTTTGTCAAATATTTATGAATTTTTATAAAATGTATTAAAAATTAGTATACATATATTTCAATATAAATAAAAATAAAAGTTAAGAAGAACATGTGTCGAAAAATGCGAAATAAGCCAGATATTTAAATCTAAAATTGAAATTGGCTTCCAGCCGAATTCGCCAGCATATATATAATACAGGTACAATGTGAATCTAAATTTAGTTTTAGTGCAGATTCGTTCATACGACACATAAACACATTTTTGTTTCCTTACAAATACGAGTAAAAGTGTCGACATCGGCTTTAACCAGCGCTAACTTGTCTTTGCTGCATTTTATGAAATTCGTCTTCAAAGTATAATTTTTATTGTCTATTTTGAGTCATCGTAACATAATTTAATCAATATATTAAAATTTAACACATGTAAAAATCGTACAGTCCCGCTTTAAATACGTATTTCCCAATTCGCAAAACACGATATACGTAATTCTAAGCAAAATATACTTCACAGACTACAGCATCGAATTACACTCTCTTATTCAGAATATTAGGCGAACAACAAAGCAACAACATTGCAGCGTAAATGTATGTATACTGAGAACAGGTAAAATGCAGACAGAGTTGAGTCTTAACGCGTAGTTGAAAATCGAGGAATTAGAGCAATAAAAGTTAAACTGCTTTTGATAATCAACACGCCGATAGCGAAGAAAGGATGTTGGCAAGAAATAAGACTGAAATATAAGACTAAACGAAGGTTAGAATGAACTCACATTTCACACGTTGTTCATAACTGTCGTATTATTTGATCCACCGTTAAAGGGACTTGTGCACAGTTTATCAAAATGAGAATTTTTCAACTTTTTGTCACAGATTCAAGAAATAAATGGACGATGTACATCAGTGTGCGAAAAAACACTAATGCCGCAGACTTATACTGAACATACACTTTCGTTTACGAAAAATCATCGTTAGAAATTGATAAAATTATAAAGCGTCTCAGACGCGAAACGATCTAAAAATATCGATTTCTTGTGTTATCGTTATTTTTTGTTACAACGCGTGGATAGTTATACAAAGTATAAAATAAATGGCAACCCATGTGAAGACGGATGGTCAGGTCTGCACATAATGTAGTCGTAAAGACTCAACGACGACCCGAACATAAACACTTAATTACACACATACAAAGGTGAAGACGGATCGCTGAGTGGTTTCGGCGCTTGGCTTTTACTCCATGGGTCAGTGGTTCGAGCCCTGATGAGGTTAACTTGTTTTTCCCCTTCTTTTTTTGCATTTTTTCTTAAATTCTTGTTTTTATATTGAAGCTATTTAGTTCTGATGTTTATATTTATAACTTTAAAGCATTGAATGACAAACTACAAAACATCCCAAAATCTATGAACAAGCCCCTTTAAAATACAGGCTTCTTTTTAGATATGTGAACTAGGTGGTAATTAACAATGACATTACATAATTATTATTTACGAGACTGAACGATTTTTTTCATTCGGTAGCTAAGGTCAAAATTATACCTTCGTTTTGCCTGATTTGTTTGTTACTTCTCATTATACTGTTACGCTCGTTTCATTTTCATTTAAACAGAAAGGAACAATTCGTTGTTGTTGCTGTGTTGTTGTTGTTGTTATATTCACCGACCACGTTCCGAAGGCAAAATATTAAATGCATGCTGTATTTTGGAGCGCACGTTATGAAGGTTTTCATCCATATTCAAATTTTTCAAATAATGTGCAATATAATTTGAAGATTAATATCAAAATACTGTAATTTGACATCCCTCACAACCTTCTTGTCGCCCCAAATCGCCAGGTAAATGTTTGCCGTCACAAAGATCAACGATATTACAGCCCTAAAAAAAACTCGCCAGTCTTCTGCAATAAACAAGACAATTATTTATCCGTTAAAACGATTTAAAGTAACGTACCCCATGAATAAATACATTTTAAAAGTATTTTATCGCAACATCAAATCCGATGAGCTTTACTCTGTAAAAACAAAAATTCAAAAAGTTAGCTTAACATGTCCGGAACATATATATATATATATATATATATATATATTGGATATATGGCATCTACTAAACAGGTTGTTCAGCTACGAAACTTAAATCAAAATCACGTTCCCAGCCACGTTTTAATATAACAATAATAGTTTAGTATTTATTATGAATTTTCAACGTCAAAAATCACCACAACGAAACAACATTAAACACCTCTGCGAAAATAGAGAAATATTTACTTCATCTTTTTAATAAACAAATTACGGACAGATCTGTAGGAAACTGTTTTTCTCCAAATTTAAACAAGAGCATAAATAAAAATCCAGCAAATCAGAAATAACATTTACATTCGGGTATTTTCTCGCTCACAAAATATCAAGTACCTTTCCATACCATGTTTGTGATTTTTAGTTGTGAGCGTTAGCTCACGACTAAAGTTACAGAGCATGTTTATCAAATCAGTATGTGCTTAGAAGCCTTAACTACCCTTCACCAACGAACGAACCTGTAAGCATACGCGCCTAGAAATAGTTCGCTGTGCGGAAGAGTATTATTTACATAACATTTTCCATAATGAACATAGTTCAATGCGTGTGTATTTGATCCAGCTATGCTGGTTCCAGTCAAATCTCTGCGCGGAGGTTGTATTAATAGATGCTGATAAACAAGTATAGTGGGATGTTGTGTAACCTCATTCATAGCGCATGCTACTACAGCGGGGTTAAATTTGATATGCGTGGGAAACATTCTTTTGTTCTCAACAGGTAGCGGCGATCTTTTGTATTCACGGGTGCTAACAATGCAATAGTGAAAGGTTAAGTTTGTTTACATTCACAGTTCTCAATTAATAAAACGTTGAACATGAGTTCACCAATTACTACAGGTATACTATAGACAACAACAAAAATTCTATATAATCGAACCGTAACTCACTATGCTAGGAACGATTACCGCTGCCTGTCTGCACTGCAGACGATGAATGCTTACATGGCTTAGGAGCGTCTGCTCTACTTCAGCAGTGATTGTATTTACCAGCTTGTAAGACGACATCGGCCAGTCTAGTGTGTATCATTGAAATCTGTACATATTCGCTGCTTTCAGGGAAAATAGGGCTTAATGCGTGTCAAATAAGATTAGCCTGTGCACACTGATTAGCCTGTGCACACTGATTAGCCTGTGCAATGCGAACTAGCTAATCAAGGACGACAACAGCGAACAACTTCAGTGCCTTCAGCGCTTTGATTTTTATTGACATAGGATGTTTGGCTAAACGCCAACATCATAAAATGTGCAGTCAGTATACATTTACCATTCAACGTTTGGGTGTCTTGGCCTGCTGAACATTTCAATTGTCACTACATTCGGTTACTGCAGATAATGTACTCGTATTATATGATTATAACGTCAAGTTGTAATCAGTGCAGTATAAATTAAATGCTAAAGAATCACTCGCTGGTGACACGAACATTCTCAATGTTCAGTCTATCTCAGCAGATCATCATTTCAATGTCTACAAATGTCTACAAAGCGGAGCATTCAGAATTTCTGTCAGCTCACGAACAATTATAAATTTCAGCTATACGTAGACTCAAATATTTGTGCGAAAAACAGGGTTTAGTAAGACTCAAAATTCAAATATATGTGTAAGCATTTTAGCTTGATGTTCAAACTCAACTCAGTTGAGAAGGAATACTGAATTAAGTACTTTCGTGATTCAAGTCAATGGTGTGCGCCAAGCGGCAGGACGGTACCTGGTTCGATCCCCTCTAGGGGCTTGTTCTTTGGATCTTTTCAAATACATCAAGTAGTTATTTCTTTACACGAAACGGACGCTTTGTAAGCGTATGGCTTAAGATTCAATCGAGCAAAAGTGTTTAAAATGAATTCTAAAACAAAATATCTTTATCTGGAATGAATTTGAAATACATGTATATATATTTTGAGATTATGTTTAAATCTTTTTGTTTCTAATAACATTAACATTTTTGTCTTTGAACGTCAGGAGATCTTATCAGCATATGCACACAGAAAGCTTACAAACCAGTCGAGTTCGCAAGTTAATGTATACAATGTTTGACATTAACGCTAGTATTTAAAGATCCTGAAAAACATGAGCTGCTAAATGCCAAATAAATACCAGATGCTTCATTCAGGGCATGCTATTTGTATACAGACTCGTTCTATATGACTGAGAATGCAAATCGCATTGCTTGCCTACGGATAATGAGGGTAAATGACGTAGGCAGCTATAAGTCTACGATGAAGTATACTTAACAGTCAAAGACCACAATTTAAGCGGAGGAATCTAGAATCGTTACTTTTTCGCTCAAATAAGAAAAACATGCTCATGGTTAGCTTTGGTTATCGACTTTAGTTCGTCGTTCGTTATTTTTGTTGTTCGTCGTCCTTCGTGCTTCGTCCGTCGCCCGTTTCCAACATTGGCCCTTTTAAAACGATAGAGACCAAATTCATAGTTAAATCTTCATGAAACCTTTTCAGAACATTTGTCACGATGACATACCGGCCGAGTTCGAAACTGGGTCACGTGAGGTAAAAAACTAGGTCAATAAGTCAGATTATAGCAAAAGCTTGTTATCAATCTCGAAGTCACATTTTTCATCCAGTATTTATAAAAATTGGTCATACAATTTGTTGTTATCGTATCTCAGCTGCTAGGAGGCTGTGCAGTTTGTTTACATATCTTTGGTGAAACCATGTAAACACGCTAAAAGTCACACGTTTTGCCCTATCAACATTGAACTTGATTATACCTTTAATTTTGTTCTAATCACATCTCAGTCGAATTTCAGAATTGTTTCAAATACAAATGGCAATGTAAGAAGACACATTTTACAAAAAACATCACAAAAGCTGCTTAAACCATCTTATTTTATTCGGGTCCCGGGTTAGCGAAATAAGGCTTTTGGTCCTCTTGGTAATGTTGTGAATTTTTGAAAACATATCGTGGATGTATCCGCCATGGACGAATGTCCCGATTTGAATGTACACATTTTCTTAACAGACGCATTCAAAGAAGCACATGCGCGGTTATGGGAATGAAATAAGTAACATAAAAGGTGACTTACAACTTTCTTTCACTAACAGGATAAGGCACATATCGAGAAAGTGTGTTAGTAACAAAAAGCGAAATTACTCAAAGAAAAAATGAGTTGAGTTATAACATTGTATACCTTGAAGAAGCAATTAAATAGCATATGTTTTAACATAGGTGTCAGACAGACAGACAGACAGACAGACAGACAGACAGACAGACAGACAGACAGACAGACAGACAGACAGACAGACGATCAAGTGCGTACAGTTCGATCACTAAACACGACTTACTATGATCATCCATCACGTGTCTATTGTCTTCGTATGCATGCAAAATGCCATATATACTTTTAGTTGCATGCACCACATGGCAAAGTAAATTTTATTTTCCCCGTCTACCTTAACTTCAGTACCCAAATCCACACATTAGTATTTGATATTCGGTCTGTGAAAAGAGGGTTTTAATCCGCACAGGCTAATTAGGGACGACACTTTCCGCTTTTACTGAAATTTTCGTTTTAAGGAAGACTTTTCTTGACGACAATCCAGTTGAGGCGGAAAGTGTCGTCCCTGATTGGCCTGTGCGGACTGCACAGGCTAATCTGGGACGACACTTTACGCACATGCATTAAACCCCCTTTTTCACAGAGCGCGGCTCATTTGGAGCTTATACCAAGCTACACCCTAAAAATGGATTGGTAAAGTAGCAAATCGGCCATTTTCAAGCGCTGTGTGTCTTTTCTGTGCGTGTCTAGTGTAATATTTTGAGCAGTGTAGCAAAGTCACACTAATTGGACTTTTGCGATTGACTTCTAATCATTCTAGGGCACAGTCATGGGCGAACGAATCAGGAACTGAAATCGAATCTAAACGCAATTGACCTTTACTGTTCGATACTTATACCATACACTATATGACATGCAAGCGTAAGGTTATTTAGATACTGAGTATATTAGTAAAGATGACTCTTTTAGATGACATACAAAACCTCACCAGATTTATGTGGGACTTGTTCACAAAATGACGATTTTTTTTACCGTTATTAAGTGTTACTTCGTATAACATTAAAATGGTTTAAGTGGTTTAAACTTAACTAACGGTTTTATGTTCACGTATCATCAGTCTATGACACACCGACTGCATGGATCTTAAATTTATAATTCGCGTTGGTGCGTAAAAATCAACATTTGTAATTTCCTATATAGCGGGTCAATTGGTTAAACATTACGACCATATTTATCGACATATACATTTGCTGTTGGTTTGCTTTCCGGAACACACATAAATACAGACATTGCGAACCGAGAATGATAAACATACCTACTCACAAAATCGTCATTGTTTAACTTGACGTTGATGCAAACGGACGCAAAATGGATAATATCGCAAACATTATAGAACGGTACCATATTGGGGATTTGATTGAAACTGGCGCCACGGCTCGTGTGTTGGAAGCGATTCGCTGTACTGACAATAAGGTTTTCGCCATAAAAGTCGTAAAAACCGTGAAGAATCTGGATTCGTTTCCAGAAGAACTACTCAACAATCAAATGTTGAAAGCATCTGGCATCAACGGTATTATTAAAATGCACGAGTACGCTATCGACAACGAAAGAGGTAGATACGTGATGATCATGGACTACATGCCAATGGACTTACACACGTATGTGTCAAGCCGTGCAACACCGATAACCAACGACGAATGCTGCAACATCATCAGCCAAGTTGTCCACATTCTACTCGACATGCAAAATGTTGTTGGCGTGCAACATATGGATCTTAAAATGGAAAACGTGTTGATAGATCCTGAAACAAAAGAGGTTAAGCTCTGTGATTTTGGACACTTAGCGCGAGTAGCACATTTGTGGACGAATTCAGCATTGATAGGGACACAAGTTTACTGGGCCCCAGAAAATGTTAAGGAAAAGAGGTTCTACCCAAAGAGAACTATAGTATGGCAAGTTGGCATTCTCGCGTATGACCTCTTACAAGAAATTCCATGGGATGTGTACGAAGACGGAAAACTGAACGACTTGAATTTTGAACGTTTTGAGTCTGGCAGGGCCGTGGAATTTATTCAGCTTTGCTTGGAACCAGACGTGCGCATTCGTGTGGAACTCGATGAATTAGTGTATATGAGGTGGATTGAAGAAATGGACAACAACGAAATGATTTGACTGTACACTTTTATGTATTGAATAAAAACGTGTCAAACAAACAATGCTCGTATTTGTCTTTTTACATCATTTGTTTTAGAACAAGTATCGAAACAGTTTCAAAGTAACAACATTGAGTCTTTTCAACGCTAATATGCTTGATGGAAAGTTGCGTATACTGTTAAACAACTGGTCATTCAATATATCATACACTGATTCCATCATGATGACGAAAGTTTAGATGTGTGAAGACAACATAGGTTAATGTTTGGTATGTACGTTCTCGTTATTTCGAAAACGTATAAAAGGGCGTTCACCAACGCAAAGCTCATCATTGCTAATCTTGACATTGATGCATACAGTCGCAAAAAAATGGACACGGTCGCTTCTTTACTCGAGAGGTACTACATTGAAAATCTAATCGAGACTGGCTCAACTGCTCGAGTGATGAAGGCAGTGCGGAGTTTGGACGGCAAGGTATTTGCCATGAAAGTTGCGAAAACGGTGAACACGATAACTTCAATTCCAGAAGAAATCTTGATCAACCAAGAGCTGATGGCAGCTGATATCAAAGGCGTTACACAAATGCACGAGTATGCTATAGACTTTGAGATGAACCGATACGTGATAATCATGGAGTACATGCCAATGGACTTGCACACGTATGTTTCAAGACGTGCCACGCCGATCACAGAAGT
>VMBQ01002434.1:21804-82300 GCA_007657795.1 Dreissena rostriformis
AAAACATCAATGAAAATACAAACAATCATGAGCACAGGAATGCATATGGGAGTAAAACAACAGTAAAATACAATTGAACAAACAACAAAAAAAACACTGAGGTTCAACTAGAACCGAGCCTGTATGTAACGCACCGTGTATTCCACATTCCGAGTAAACACAATAAGATGCAGCCATAAACTCTTTTACAGTTTCCAGATATGTTAATAAACTCTTTAATTTACTTAATTTGTGAATTAACTTAATGAATGAATATCTTCATCCTTTATGAGTATGTCTGTATATACCAACATCTAATGTGTGTTCATCCAAACATATAAAATATAAAAAAGTGAAGTTCCCTTATTAAGTTACAATCTTCCTTGCTGGTGCAATATGCACTAAACGTGTTTACATAATTGTATCATGGTAAGCATAATCTAGTTAGTGTAATATAATATATAATATACAAGTTCATGCTTGTGCGTTACCTTTTCTAACAGCTTACTTCATTTGCTACTGTAGCAGTATACATATATGAAAAACATTCATGTATGAGACTAAAGAGTATTAAAATAAAATAATTATATACAGTTTTGGTAATGTATTAATTATCACTGTATTAAAATACATAGACAATAATTTACAAAACCCATGCTTTTTTAATTTATTATTGTTTATTTATTTTATTAAGCAGTTGATGACATTAAAGGTGTATTGATCATTAATCTAAGAAAATCTTATATCTAATAAGAGTTCCTATCCAGGATAGTGGTAAAGTATGGTGTATTGTAGTTATTCCTTACCCACGAAAACAAAATGGAAGGGAATAAATACTGGTTATAACATATGTAAATAAGAAACGGTTGAGTGACCACTAATCCTTTGCGAATACAACTGCGCCTGGATTAAAGACAGGTTAATTTCTTAAAGAATGAACATCTTATTCCTTTATGAGTATGTTTGTATAAACCAACACCTAATTCATCCAAAAAATTAAGTTTCCTAGTTAAGCTACCATGCTAGTGCAATATACATAAAACATGTTTACATAATTTTATCATGCTAAGCAAAATCTAGTTGGTTTAATATAATATATACTATACAAGTTCATGCTTGGGTGTTACCTATTTTACATATATGAAAACATTCATGTTTGAGACTAAAGGGTAAAAAAATACAAAAATTAGATACAGTTTTGGCAATGTATTAATTATCAATGTATTCAAAAATGAGAATACTGATGTAAAATACACAACCAATAATTTACAACACCTGTGCTCTTTTTTATTTATTTATTTAATTTTATTTATTTATTGTATTAAGCAGTTGATGATATAAAAGGTGTATTGATGTTTAATCTAAAAAAACTTATACTTGATAGGAGTTCCTATCCAGGGTAGTGGATAATTATGCTGTATTGTAATTATTCCTTACCCACGAAAACTAGATGGAAGGAAATAAAGTCTAGTTTTAACTGTATGTAATTACTGCACGGTTGAGTGACCACTAATCCTTTGCGTTTACAACTGCACTTGGGCTAAAGACAGGCATGTGTAAATGTATATCAATGTTCATGTTGGTATACTTATCAAAAAAGAAAAGGAAAAACAATAAACAATATGAGGCTAAACACAATCACTCCCTATACTGTCCATGTTGTCGGTATTCTTGGTTTTTAGTTTCAGTTTTTGTATTACCACAGTAGTTTTGAATGTAAATTGCTGTTCACAAATCTATATTTACAGTTCTTCTGGTGCTTTCTTTTTCTGAGGCCATGGTAGTATATACTGGTATGAAAAACATAACGCACCTTGGTATAACTATAATTAAGGGGAAAAAAAACTTAAATTCTTCGAAAACCAAATACTAAGAACGCTTCATTTGCCTTTATTTCATTGAACAAACTTTCTTATTTATAATGGTAGTTATCTTGACCCAACTCACTTCGTATTTTGATAACAGGCATCTTGATTTGAAGTCACGTTTCAATAATAGCTATTTGTTCTAAAGTGGGAACTGCAGATTATGACCCACATCTGCCTAACACTCCCGATCTACCAACAAAATACCCCTTATTTATAAACCTTAAACACGTTGTTTGTTTCCACTAGTCTGACGGACCCTAATGTTTGGTACCGACCCTAAACTATTTTTGGTGTAAAAGGTTAAGTTTTCGAAACAGCATCTAACTTCGATTATATTCCCCAAATTAACTTCTACATATACAGAAATATAGATTTTATAAATCACGATGAAACTTTGTTCAAACACAACTTAAAAATAAATATACACGTCGACAATAAGCATAAGGCATTTCTGATTTTAGTTATATACTAAAGTGCATGCACATCAAAAATATTAATAAAGAATGAAACTGGTATTAATTTAACAATTATGCCTGGGTGTCTTGTTTGGTCATGTCAAATAAAAAAAAAGATACTGCCCTGTTAACGTAAAGACTACGTAAGCATGTTAATCTTTAAAGTCATTTACTAAAGCTGGTAGGCACAAATGACAACATAATAGTTGATCCACAATGCATTTCCTTTTTTAAAAACGACCCATGTCTTTATGGTTATACCGCACCGTTTCAGGGTTGTGTTGCTACGAAACAGGAGAACAGTACCCCGGCATCACCAGGAAAGAGCATTCTTCCTGAAGCATCCAAGGTTAGAATTGTTCTTACAAATACCTCGAAGACATATATTCAAGTGTTCATATCAAAGTCACTTTCATACTTTTAAAATTAGAAAAAAGTCGCAACCTATATGTATATACATATCTGTTTCCAACTGTAAAGACAAGACAAATCAAATAATTCGGTGAATATCACAACTTTATCAAACTTAATTACTAGTGTGAATATGTTATGCTATGTAAGTATGAATGTTAACCATCTTATAAGGCATGTACTAAACTGACATGTCTTTTATACCACATACGTAAACTCACAACAGTAAAACAAACAAATGTATTAAACATATATGTCTAAATGATATTAATGAACGCTTATTATTGACCAGCTCGTGTAGTTTTATTATAAGCTTTGACCTTATGCCTTTTTTATATTTACAGACAACATTTGCAGATCGGCCACATTCACCGCAGTATATACTGGTATGAACAACATAACGCACCTTGGTTTAACTATAATTAAAGAAAACAAAACAAGAGAAATTCTTCGAAAACCAAATACTCAGAACGCTTCATTTGCCTTTTTGTTATTTAACACACTTTGTCCATCTTTCTTATTTATAATGGTAGTTATCTTTCTACACAGAATCTAAATTCGATAATATTCTCCAAATTATTTTTTACATTTCAAGAAATATAGACTGAATAACTGATGATTAAACTTTGTCCAAAAACAACTTAAATTAAATATACACGAAGATGATAAGCATAAGGCATTTCTTATTTTATATAAACAATAGTGCATGGACATCAAAAGGAATAACAAAGAATGAACTGGAATTAATGCAACAATTATGCCTGGATGTCCTTCTTTGCTCATGTCAAATAAAAATAAGCAGGAGCCACACTAACGTAGGAAAACTTCATTCATAGTTGTTATGTACTGAAAGATACACGTTCTGCCCTGTTAACGTGGAGACTACGCCAGCATGTTATCTTAAATGACAATTAATTAAGCTGGTCGACACAAATGACAACATATTTGTTAATCCACAATGGATTTCTATTTCAAAAACGACCCCATGTCTTTCTGTTAATACCGCACCATTTCAGGGTTGCGTTGCTGCGAAACAAGAAAACCGTACCCCGGCATCATCAGGAAAGAGCATTCTTCCTGAAGCACCGAAGGTTAGAATTGTTTTTCTAAATACCTAAATATATTCCAGAGTTCATAAAATAAGTGATAGTGATATCCAATTGGATATTGTTTCAATATGCATGGGTTCAGTGTTTATGTAGTCATATGCTAATAAAATGTTTTCGCTTAAAGAACATTCTTTTTTTAAGCGTTTATTCACCTCCATACATAACATATTATGTCGTTAGTTAGCATGTTATTTTGTAAGTATTGAGCCTGTCTCCTCCATCTCTTAGCGTAATTGTCTTGCTGAAAATGTACCTAGTGGGATGCTGCTATTTTTCTTCATCAGGAGGAGCATGCTCGGTGTGAGGGCCATTGAATCTCTCAAATCGTTGCTGACTGTCGTAATGGGTCGATCGTTTATGATCTTCTCGACCTCAGCTACTAGTGTTTACAAATGCTCATCTGTTAGAAATTGCTCTTTTACCAGGGATTTCAAATTTCAAAATAGAACGTGCTGCGCGTTTTACGCTATAATGGTCCCGTTGTCGCTAAATACCTTCTCAGGTTTCCCTCTTCTACTTATGAATCTTTTAAAACATGATATGAATGAGTGGGATGTAAGGCTATGTGCTATTTCAAGATGCACAGCTCCTCATGCAAGGCAGGTAAACAATACTCCATATTTCTTTACCTGAGATAGTCCACTCTTTACGAACATGGGTCCAAAATAATCAATCCCAACGTACGTGAAAGGTGGTTAATCAGGCGTTACCTGTTCTTCGCAAAGTGAAGCCATTTGTTGTTGTCACAGTCGTCCACGGTACTTTTTACAAGTAATACATTTGCCGATCACTCTCTTTACTGTGCTAGGACCCTTGATAATCCACACTGTTCTGCGTATACTGGCTAATACATGGTTAACACCAACATTCCCCAATCTTCATGAAAATGACAGACTAGTAATAGTGTGACGTCATGTTTTGGGGGTAAAATAAATGGGAGTTGATTCATCGATATTCCCGGAATGCGACCATTCACCTTCAACAAGCCATTATCATAAACTGGATTCAGTGAAGCAATAGTGGAGTTTCTCTTCACAGGTTTGCATTGTTTCAGATCATCTACTTCTTGTCGGTAATATGTTTTTTGAATTCTCGTGAAAATGACAGTTTCAGCCTTCCGGAAATACAACTATCAACATGAGGTGATTTCATTTTCTTCAAGTAGCAATCGACACAATAGCATTTGAAACGCAACAACCAAGCAATTGCACGCGTAAGTTTGGTCCATGATGGGACATAGCTACATACGAGTAAAGCGGGCTATATGTTAAGGTGTATACCGCTGTTTCTTGTTTAACTTCATCATCATCAACATGTGAGCATACTTACCTCTCCGGCCGCATTGTGGGTTCTTCTAAAAGAAATGATGGGCCATACAACCATTTGTTGAGGCTCTCAGTGTATCTCTTCTTCTTGACGCGATGTCTGCAGGGTTTGACTTCGTGTCCACATAGCGCTACTGGCTTGGCATCGTCGTCGTTATGAACTACGGCTAACCTATTTGCTACAAAGGTCTTAAAGCGTTTCGACCTGTTATTTATATAGCCTAGAACGATTGTGGAATCCGTCCAAAATGTTGTTTGTTTGATTTTTATTTCTAATTCTTCCTGTATTTGTTTGTATAAATGACATGAAATAACAGCCCCAGACAATTCTAACCTCGGAATAGTAATTTGTTTTATCGGCGCCAGTCGTGACTTTCCGGCTATCAGTTTACATGCAGCAATCCCGTCTTTGTCAGTTAATCGTTAATACGCACATGCACCGTATCCCTGCGTTGAACCGTCGCTAAAAAAGTGATGTTGCATATTGCGTGAACTTTTCATTGCTGCGTGTTTGTTAACAACGATCGATAGTCACATTTTCTAGTCCGGGTAGTGACAAAAGCCATTGTTCCCATTTCATTTGATGGTGTGATGGTATTGGGTCATCTCAACCAAGTCCCGACATACATAGTTCCTGTATAATCGCTTTGCCTCGTAGTGTAACGGGAGCTATCAGTCCTAATGGATCAAATACAGAATTGACCGTGGTCAATACCCCGTCTAGTGCATGGTTTTTCGGTTAAAGTTACTTTAAACTTGAATGTGTCTTCATCGACATCCCATGTCACACCTAGTGCTCTATCACACGGAAGGCAGTCGCCGGGATCAAGGTCCAACACTGACGGTGCTCGTTCCTCTTCAGGTATTGAGTTGATGACCTTTTTGCTGTAGTTAAGCCACTTAATAAGACGAAAGCCTCATTGTAGCAATGACCGTAGATCTTCTGACAAGCGAACAGCATGTTCTTCTGTCGGTACGGACTTTAAACAGTCGTCTACATAAAAGTTCTTTTCAACAGTCGATATAACCTCGTCATGGAATTCGTCTCTGTGGTCGGTTGCGATGCGTTTGAGTGCAAAGGCAGCACAGCTTGGGGACGATGTCGCTCCAAACAAGTGTACTTTCATTCGATAACACTTAGGTTCCTGGCTCAAGTCACCTTAAGAACACCATAGAAAACGTAGCGCGTCACAATCGCGGTCGGCGACACAGACTTGGTGATACATAGCCTCTACATCGGCAACTAACGCAATGTGATACTGTATAAACCGCATTAGCACTCCCACTTAACTGTTCATGAAATCAGGTCCTTGTAGAATGTTGCTATTCAGAACAATTCCTTTGTATTTCGCGGCACAGTCGAAAACTACGCGAACCTTTCGTGGCTTATTCACATTCACTACAGGGTGGTGCGGTATATACCAAACATTTGTTGAATTTGTACGCTCATTATTCTCTTCTTTAATTTCCTCGGCTTAGCCTTATTCTATGTATTCCTTTAAAGCCGTTGTATACATTTTTCGCAGGATTCGTTTCGCAAAAGCTTCTTCCTTAAATGCTACAGACGCACGTGTACCAACGCAATGTTGTTTGGTAATGGTATGTCTCTATTTTTTTGTCTTCAACGGACATGAATTCCTTTTCTTCCCGACATGTTTCGTCAAAATCAGTGCGCCACATCCTCTCAAGTTGCTGTTGTAGCATAACATTGCTGAAGCTTTGGAAGTTGATACTTACACCGATATTCCGTGCTGAAGTATCGACCGGACCGCGAATCACCCATCCAAGGCGCGTGCGAATAGCGTACGGTTGGTTGCTGTTTCCCGATCGTACATTAAGTGGAACATGAGCACCAGGTGTGTCAGCGCCGATACGTATTTCAACCTCTCCGGCAGTAACTTCCGGTAGTCGTAGGTCGGAAAGATGCTCGAACTGTTGGATGTCGGCATTTCTAGAAGCAGTTTTTGTGGTTATCGGCAATGTTTTTACAGACCACACTTTTCGAAGACGGACAGTATAATCACCGGTGAATGATTGCACATTTAAATTTACTTCACATCCGTTATGTTTTATTCCAGTTGCGCAGGTAGTCGACATGTTGAACGTCACTGTTTTGCCGCTGACGTTCAAATCCCGTAGAAGCCGTTACGTGCACAGCGTTTTGGTAGCTCCATCGTCCAGAAGAGCATTCGTGTGGCACTTGGCGCTATTCTCGCCGTTGACGATAACAGGGACGATACTAGAAAGTTTTTCACACCTGTTCCTTTGGTTGACGCACAATGAACCGACGTGTCGGTAGCTGTGTGGCTAGACTCGCGTTTAACCCAAATCATGAAGCAAAAAGTGGTGATTAAGTTTTCAATTCGTAACTGAACATGAATTTGGTTTTCTACAGTTTTTAGCAAAATTACTTTCTTTAAGGCAATTAATACACAAATGCGCACTTTTAACATGCTAGAGGCGATCACATAGACTCAAATTAATAAATTTGTTGCACAAAGACAGATTTGAACAATCACCTGAGCAACAACTACAATATCGGACAGGTTCTGTAGTTTTTTGGCTACTTGCAGCAAGTGAAGTGACTCTAGTTTTTTCTCTCACAGAATGATCATATCTTGACACAGACTGTACACCCCCTGAACTACGTGTATTTTCCTTAATCGTTTCAACGCCATACATAGAACTAGCAGCACGTGTTTTCTCATCTACAAATTGAGATAAGTCACTTAAACAAGGCTCTCTACCGGACTCACTTATTGAGTGCGCTACATCAACCCACATGCATGTGCGCATGTGCATTGGTAATCTCCAAACAATCTGTTTGAGATTTTCTGAATTGTTAATATCAGTTCCAAAGCCTAGCTGAGACAACGTTTTTTTACACTTTTGCATTTCTAATGATAATTGTAACAGGGCATCAATATCGGATGGCTAAATAGAGGGGCCTTATACTAATGTATCGATGTACGCTATAGCAATTAAATGAGGTCGACTATACCGTGAATGTAAGATTGATCTTGCCCTTTTATAGCCTTCGCTATGATCTAACAATACACAGTCCTCAATACATAGCTTTGCCTCCACCCTCACAATACTGAATCAAATAACTTAATCGTAAACGATCATGTAACGCTCTACTTTGGATGTTTGTCTCACAGTTCTTAACAAATTTATTGTAATCTATGGGCTTACCACTAAAGGTGAACAGTTCCGGCTTTGGTAAACTAAAACCGTCGTGTAAGGCACTTGCTAACCTTTGAAAAGTCATGTCAATGTTCGTTACCACACTTTCTGTTGCTGCAACTGGCACCTCTGTCCAAGACCAGAAGTCGCCGCGCGCACTACCGGACGATCGACATGCACCGTCGGCTCCCCTTGTCGTGAAGGTTTCTGTCTGCGGGAAGTAATTCGCTAACCGGAAGGCATGTTGCTCGTGGTCGTAAGTTCTCTCGAGGCCGTCCGTGTGTCTCGATCTCCGCACCGGATCTACTCCAGGTTCCTGCCTAGCTCGGCTGGAAAGTCGCTCCGTGTCGGATGCTAAATCCCTCTTGGTTACAGAGCTACTTAAAATACAGCTAGCGTCCGCGTTCAATTTTGGAGTGCACTCAATGTCCACACATGGTATACCGGAGGTGATTTTAGTGAGCTTGTCATTTCCGGTTGTTCCGGCATTTGCAGAATGACTGTGGGTGATAGTGGCTTGTTTCGTCAAAACGTCTCCATTGACGGAAGCACGTTCTTTATCAACGACCTCACGCCACACTTGCTCTTCAATCTCAGCGTCTTCTATTTACGACTGCTGCTCTAAAAACAGTCTTTTGTTTTCGAGTTTAATTTTAGCGCGTTCTATAGCTTGTTTTTTTCTGTCAGTTGTTTTAATTTGTTCTTTGCTTTTAACTTCTTCAACCGTGCCCAAACCAACTGCACTCGCGATGTCGAAGATGATGAGCTTGCAATTGTCACCACAGAACATCGTTCTTCAGGCGATACTACGTCAGTCGTCCACTGGATGTATCTCTCATAGAATGCCGTGAAGTTATCTATACAAGCACACTAACTCTGCTCATACAACTCGATCTCATCAGTAGATTGACAATTTTCCAGACAGTCCATGTGTGACTGTTTAAATGTTTCGAAAAGCTCTTTCAGCTTTTTTACTGTCTCCGAGTTTTCCCTTGACAGCATTTGCTCTTTTAATTGTCTGTATATTTTCGCTAACTGACCGAGATATCCCGCTCTCACCCGCTTCAGGTGATCAGATGTACTGGTAGACATATTTCTTCTTATTATATGTCTTCTTAACTTCCTCCTCGAACCGGGAATTATTCAAGAATTGTTGCGAGGACGCCGATGGAATAATCAAGAATGCGTCTCATTTGTTTCGATCTTTAATTTTTTGATATTATCATGACGACAATGACGAATTATCGGAATATAATGACAATGACGACTAGAATTGACGATTCTCTACACTAAATGAAATTAACAATACAAATAAAATGAATAATACGATTATATAGTACAACATATATGCTATTCAAGTATAATATATAGGATACACTCATTAGGATAAAAGGTTTCATAAATAACGATTTGAAACATTTTCAATAAAGATCAAACTTCTAAATAATGATTTAAGTTCGCTACATCTGAATATCTTATACAATATTTATTACAGAGCATTAATTCATTGATAATACATATAACATAAAAACCAAATATGGTGTTCCCCATTTAACGGACCACGCAAACCAAATAATGTTTCTTTATACAAATGCATGACGTCAAACGGTGAAGCGTGAACGTGCGACGTCGCGGTAAAATATTATACATGACGGCGTCATACAATGACGCGCCTTTAAACATTTAAAATAAAATCTCATTTATGATTTTAACAGTATGTGTCTCTAGATATAATAAAAACAATAGAATGCACCTTTGTCCATTCAACGTTATTAAATAGCGTATTCAATTTTGAATGGCAAGTGGGTATATCTGTATTTAGCTAAAGCATGTATAAACAAGTTTGTTTTGATTTGACCCAAATACTATGTTATTCAAGTAAAATGATATAAATATACATTGTATATTTGGCTTTTATATATATGGAAGTACTGATAATCTGATAAATGCCTTTACAGTTATAATTAAACCTTCATAAAATAGGAAGTTCATTTTAACACCAATGAGGTTTTCTTATTCAGATTGTTTTAAAAATTCTCCATAAGTGCATAATATATGTCTTACATAACTATTTTCCCCTATCATACATATTTTATGATATATAATGTTCAATAACTATCCTTTAATTATGGTTATGAAATAAAGGCATATCAAGGATATCTTCACACTTACTGACATTTTGTTAATTAATATACTCAATGTAACATGTAAGGACACCTCTCAAAAAACAATGTTTTAACCAAATCATAATTTTTTCTATGTAATTTTTTTCCTAAATTTAATATTTTCTTCACTTCAAACGTAGAATATACCTGTAGGAAACATTTTCCATTATTTGATATCATTTTCCTTAACCATGTCATTTTCATAGGTTTCTTTTAGCATATAATTTATATCAGTCATGGCGATTCCTCGTCATCATATGATTTAATAGCAATAGTTTGTTCAATTTTTGCTGGTCCATCCCATACAAAATTCAAAAACAGGCTATTTTTTTGTTTTAAAACTTTTTCTCCTGGACTAGGAAGAGCTATAAACAGGCGTGAACAGGGGAAGAAAAAGTGATTTAACAACAGTTATCTTTCCTAGGGGTATTCAAGTTCTTCTTTTCCAAAACAATTTGATAGTGTGCAGCTTTTCAAGTTTCGGGAGAAGTTTATTTCTATCATTTTCTTTAAATCAACATCAAATAATATTCCTTAAACTTTAAAGTTTGTTGTTCCCCAGACTAGTTTATATTGAATTTTTATTGATTGTATGCTTAACGTTTTAGAGTCAATCCATATAAGATTTGTTTTGTCATAATTCATTTTTATTCCAGAACATAGGGCAAAGTTATTTAAAGATCAAGGGTAACATTGAAGGAAACATCGGTGCCATCCAGTAAGAGAGATGTGTCATCAGCAAACTCATACATTTTATATTCAATATTGTCTATCACTATTCCTTTAATTGCATTACAATTTCTTATTTTAATTGCCAACATTTCAGCACAAAGAATACACATATAGGAACTTACTGGATCTCATTGTCGGCAATTGTAATAAACTCTAATAAAAATCCATCGATTTAAATTGCCGTCAATGTCTTATGTAAGAAAAGTGAAATCCCTTTTTTCAATGTTGTACTACCAAAGCTAAAATAATCTATTGTTTTTTTTTATAAAATCAAACTCAAGGTTATCGGACGCCTTTTCAAAGTCGATGGTCATCAAGGGTCCAAGGATATTGTTATCTTCTGTATATTTAATAATGGCATTTAAAAGTCTGGTATTCTCAGCAATATATCTTCCTTTAATAAATACTGTCTTATCTTTGAAATAAGTGTATCAAGGATAGTTTTTAATCTTTAAGCAAAAGTCTCAGATGCAAGCTTGTAAATTACATTTAAAAGCGTTAATGGCTTTTGGTTATTCAGAAAATGTCTGGGTCTATTTTCTTAAGGTATATACATGAGATTATACCTTGTTTGTGAGTTACTGACATGGTTCCAGCGGTTAAACCATAGTTGAGGCTTCTCACTAAAAAATGGCCTAAATCTTTCCAAAAGAATTAAAAACGTCTGCTCTTAAACCATCTGTTCCTCGTCTTTTGTCATGCTTCATATTGTTTAAGGTTATTGCTATTTCCTTAAGTGTTAGAAGGCCTTCTAGTGATTGAGATTGTACAGTGCTTTATGTAAATGTGTTTATGCCTTTAAGGTCATCATGTTCATTGTAAGAGTCATTTAAACAGACTTTGTATACAACGTTTTTGCAAAATTGGGCAGCTTCTTTTAAAATAGAATGATTGGCATATAGCCGTTGACCTTCATCGTTTTCAATAGAAGGGATGTTTTTACTAGATGCATATTGTGTTTTTAAGTTACACAAATATTTTGAGGGTTTTTCGCCGTCATCAATCAATTTGTCTTAGCTCTAATGAAAACCCCTTTCGTTTTCAAATATCGAAAGCCTTACAGTTCTTGATCCAATAGATTGAGCTCTTCAATGTTTTCATTTGTTTTTTTTTCAACGTCTTCAATTGCTTTTAAAATAGAATATTCTCTTTCTTTTCTCTTTTTGGATTTTAAGCTCGAATATGATATGGTTATACCTCTGTTTTCCATTTGTAAAGTTTCTAAAAACAGTTGATCATTTATGGTAAACTGTATTAAGTCATTCTCTATAGTATAAAGATATTCAATGTCATACACAGGTAAGACAAATTGCTGTTCAATTTCTTTAATTTTTTGTTTTATACATTAAATATAATTCTATGTTATAAAGTAAAGAATTCTTAAATTTCGACAGGCCTTTTCCATTTTCTATATTGCTAAAATGCAATTCCAAAGTAATAAGGGAGTGATCTGATTTGTAGCTTGCATGCATCTCCGATTTCCTAATGAACTGACTGAAATCATTAGTTGTTTAAAAAACTCCAATCTGGCTTGTTCGACAGTGTTTGGCTTTCGCCAAGTGAAACTTTTTGCATCACCGTTTATGACTCTAAAAGTTTCTATTTTGTTTTTATAATTGATTACAGAAGATAACATTTCTCTTGACTTCTTATTATTATTCAACGTTTTATAGTTGACATAATCAATATTCACATCAAGTTCTAAATTAAAATCTCCACATACAATATAAGACTCATTACCTACGGTCTCTATTATATTAAACAGTTTACTATAAAACAAGGGATTATCATTAGTGGGTCCATAAAGAGTGCACAGAGTAAATCTATGGTTATCTATTGTTAAATCTAGAATTAATAAATTTCCCTTTTTATCTCTTCCTTGATTGTGCACTTTTACATCCAGATTTGCCAAACATTCATTAAATAAAATGCATACTCTTCTTGAATAAGAAGTGCCTAAACTAAAATAGCATTCACCATCCCAATGTGTTTAAAATTGTTTTTCATTGAAGAAGTGAAATGGCAATCCCGTAAACAATATAAATGGGCATTTAGACTTTTTAGATATTTAAGAACATCAGCTCTTTTTCGTAACATCATGTAGACCACGGCAGTTGTATGATACAATCTTTAAATAAGCCATTCTCAATACAAAGGATTTCAGTTTCGTTAACATACCATAGACAACAAAAGCCAGTATCAATTACCGAAGTCAATACACAATACACAATTGCAGTCGATAAATAATATATTTTATCTTCGTCCAAACAAACAAAAGGCAATAAAACTATGCAATCATATCCAATGCCTTTAAATTATGACCATTGCTAAACACAGAGAATAAACTGGCAAGATATACACACATACACAACATAAATACAAAATGCGCTGAACACACTTTCTTACAATCAATTTATTACCAAGAAGTTTCACCATCGGCTTTAAAGAAACCTCGCGATGAAATAAAACCTTCTGTAAATATTTCTTATAATACATACCATTATGAAATGATGGAAACACGTCGCGAACGTCCATTCATAAGTTATTCTGATCAAGTTGGTTTTCCCTCACAGAAATGTGCCCAGCAGACCGAGATGGCAGCCAATTTACCGGCAAAAACGAAACGCCGAGATAAAAACAACGATTCACCATGTTTACCATTGGAAAGGCGTATTCTTTCAGATGCAAGTTTAGCCGATATTTCTCGACATTCAACTTTAGCCTCTTATTCTAATACAGTAAACCGCAATTTGGAGGTTATATCCGTTGATAGAACAACACCAGCAGGCTTGCCAGACGTTATACAGATTATGAGAAGCGGTCAAACGCGTGAACACTTTTATGGTTATACAGTACATGAGGTGCATGAATGCTTCAAAATGTGTTTTCCCGAAAATATTGGCATAGCTAATTTGACACTTAAGCATTGGCTAGACGGAGAGTTTTTCAGATTGGATGGCTTGGAAGCGTTTTGTGAAACAGCAAATATAACGGGCATTGAAAAGTACAAATTGATCAAAATTATTGAAGCTGGATGGAGACCAAAATTACATTCCAACACCACAGGATTTATTTAGAATGTGTTATTACATTTTGGAAAAAAAACATATAAACAATCCAGGCAATTAATTTAGTGGTGAGTAATCATGTACAAGTATATGCAACAATTATATAATTATGCATCTTCTATTAAATGTGAAGTAACTTTGAAGTTATTTTGTCGAAGCGTTCATATATTTAAGATTTCCAGTTTATACACATTTGTTTAAAGAATGGGCACACTTTAATGGGGAAATATGAAAATTATTATAGGAATACATGCGGTGGACGGGCGGTCATCAACCAGGACGATGCCCGCCCTTTAAATCATTTCCACGTGAAAATCGGCGATAACATCAGTAAGCAATGTAACAGCCTATTTGAATGGAAAATCTAAAACAAGTATTGTGAGGAACTTGGTAGTTTGAGGTCCGAAAAATACCCGGATGTTTGCAAACAATCACTCTTCCAATGTTCGGTGTAATTATGTTATGGGTACACGCCGATTTTTCCTTTTTTCTTATTGGCTGGACGTTTATGTAAGCGTCTGTTTTCATTTTGAGATAACAGATCCCCAAAGAACGGTCCGTAGTTCGTTTTATTGAAAATATTAATGTTATATTTATCATAACTATTTTATACACTGACTTACATGTGATTAGTATTCATTTTAAGTATAGGTAATTATCTGAAATAATTGGTGTGACCTGTTCGCGGATGCCGATATTGACCTATATTATAGCGTGGGACGCTTTATTGACATATTGTAAAAACGAAGGCAGTCTTCTCATGAAAACACTTTATTAGCTGTTATCCTTTGTTTTGTGTTTGTGGAATAGTAATATTTCACTTGTTTAAACATGTTTTGTGTGTATATTCTTTTCTAAATTCTGCGACTGTTAGAAAAACAATGTATTTATGTTTATTGGTATTATTATTATTTTTTTTACGTGCGGTACATGTGTCAGTACAAACTTTTAATACATAATAACGAAAACAAAAATTATATGTATACTATTTTAAGTTTAAAGAAATGGTATAGATTTTTTTTTATTTTATTGGTACTAAAAATACCGTTATCATATCTTGAGCGAATGCACCACTCAGACTGTATGAATATATTAGGACCGTATTTATGCAAACATTGTTGCTGTAACGCCTCGTTATGTGCTTTACTTTAATTGTTGTGAGTGTAAGAACACAGCATGTTTTGTGGTTGTAGATTATTTTGTATGTAGATCTTAATTTAATAGAATATTCTGTAGTGCAATACTATTAGATATCTAAGATTTCAGGAGATGGCAATATAATATTGGGCGTATGCATGTTATAATGAACACAGTAGTACACAATTAAGCAAGCAAAGCAATTCAAACGGTCAACAGAAATTATTTTATCTAAGGCAAGTGAACGATTGCCCAATTAACAAAGGAGCTTACATACAACTCGACACCACCCAGTTTTGAAAGGCGCGTTAGCGTTAACAAACAGTTAACTATTGTTAAAAATCAATAATAGTCAGTGGATACATACGGACGAGTGATCTAAATCAGAACAATTTATAACTGATGGAACGTTATATATGGCTATTTATATCGCTTAAAGCGATAAGGTTTATTCAGGAAACAAAACGAACAGTTGCGACACAATATATTTTCAACGTTTTCCGTCATACTTTATGTATCTTTGACTAAGGTTTATGATATCTAAGATTATGCATACTATATATACTTACATAATCTATTGTTAAATTATTTCTAACATTATGTTGAGGTTTATTATAAATGACTATGGCACTGTTTATAATGTATGAGATTACGAATATGACTTTTCTGATCATGATAACGTAAATTCATGTTGCTGATGATGATGTATATGATTCTTATATGCATGCATGATTCTTATGTGTATTATTATGATTATTATTATGATTATTATTATGATGATGATTATTATTATTATTATTATTATTATCATTATTAGTATTATTATTATTATTATTATTATTATTATTATTATTACCATTATTATTATTATTATTATTATTATTATTATTATTATTATTATTATTATTATTATTATTATTATTATTATATAAGCACAATTGCGATTTTTGAAAACCAATGTTAATGTTTTATCTTTTCCATTTTGCGAACTTAAACTTACAAACAATCAATGTAAGTGTTAAAGCTGTTAAGTGATTCACACTTCTTGCATGACTTCCCCCTATACCAAATGTACCACACTTGAATCGGAAACATACTATGTATTTTGTACTATGTATATTATATGTTCCCCATGTTGTATCTATGTATACCTGGGAGTAATAAAGTATTGTTCTGTTCTATTTGTTTTTAAAAACCAACACACCACAGAACTGTATAAACCTTGAATACAGACATAAATAAACGAAGTCGGGTTTAAAACGAGTATTTTACGAATGTATGCCATCTAATTGTGTTGTTGTTTATTTAGTTTTATTATACAAATTCTTTTTTAAAATCCATATGTTTGTATGGATTTGTGTTCGTATTATCTCATTGAATTATACTTTCATTTCATTTGTATATATATATTTTGTGTCACTGTTTCGCTTCTCATTCGATTTCCCATGTGTTTGATAATGTGTGTTATTATTAAATAGTATGTGTGCATGAATACAAATAATGAATATTGAATTCACATTTTCCAGTTAAAAGTTTATTTCCTATCACTGTTTTTGTTTGTTGTTATTCAAAAATGGCAGATTGTCTCTTTTTAATATTGATGTTTTAAGGCAAGAATGGCATATTGTTAATAATATATGAATTGTTTGAATGCTTTTTTTCTTTACACTGTGTGTACTGAGGCGTTTATTTGTTCGTGTTACCTCATGGAATTATTGATGTCATTCAAACAAACCACTGATGCTTCGTTACAAGTGTTTACAGCAATGGTTCGAGGGTAGAATTTGTAAAACGATTGATGTAAACGTTGCATCACGTTAGTTTTGTTCTATTACAATCATTCGATTTTCAGCTCCACGCGACTCTGACTTTAGAAACAATTACCCCGAATCTATTTATGGTATATAGAAAATATACGCGTACCGATCACGTGGGGATTAAGAATACATTATGTATAGGCTTTATGATTTTTGTTCAAGAAAGAAAAAAGTTTTATGAAGAGCTATGATCTTATATTAGTTAATTCTCGTTTATTTAAAATTAAAATAATCTAAATCAATGATTTTTCTTAACGTACTTTATTACGTACATACAATTTATATTATTCACATTGTTTAAGTAATATGAGAACTATCTCAATCGCGAAATTATTATCACGATTTTAAAATTCGATTCTCAAGTTTGATATAAAAAGTTACACAGAGTAAATAAATGTTTCTCTATGTACAGATCGGTAACATGATGATGAAATGTAAAGCGTATTTTGAACATTATGAGTTTATGAGGTCCTCCCGAGCCTGTGGCTGCAATATGTGTGGACCCGGATTTTGTTCCAGCACTCGTATCCACAGAACTTACTAGACTCATGCACATTGGGGCGAATTTAAATATTGCTGCAATTTAAAGCTAGTATTCAGTTGTTACTGACGGATTTATAATATTGAGGTGGTCTTGTGTTGTGTGGGGAAACCGGAGTACCCGAAGGAAACCCAAACTGTCCATTGTGATAGTGCATTGACTAAATAATGTGTATAACGGTAATTGTTTGCACGAAATAAAGTGCTTTAAGAAAAATAATTGAGTTATATTATTTGAATTAAAAAAAAAGAGATTTTAATACTGGATCCTAGATCGGTGGGAAACTTATTTCTGATTTTTCAACAATTCCTAAAGCCAATCTAGTATCTATTTGTATTCCCCATGTGATCGGCCTGCGTATATTTTTCTATACACAAAACAAGATGTTTCGGGGTTATGTTTTTAATACCAGTGTCGCGTGGAGCTGACAATCGAATGATAGTCATAAAACCAAAACTAGCACGATGCAACGTACACATCAAAAGTGTTACTACTTCTACCCTGAGGCCATTGTACTTACATTACAAATTCTTATTGTAATTGCCAGAATTTAAGGACAAAGAATACAAATATAGGAAATTATTAGATCTCTTGGGCACCCTCTTTCAATTGTAATAAATTCTGATAAAAACGCATTGATTTGAATTGAACCAACATTTAAATGATCTTATGTTTTTTTCTATAAAATCAAACTCAAGGGTATCGAGCGCCTTTTAAAATTCGATGGTCATCAAGAGTCCAGGGCTGTTGTTATCTTCTGTATATTTCATAATGTCATATTAAAGTCTGGTATTCTCACCAATATATCTGCCTTTAATAAATCATGGCTGATCTTAAGAAATAAGAGAATCAAGGCTAGTTTTTAATCTATTAGCAATAGTCCCAGATGCATACTTGTTAATTACATTTAAAAGCGTTAAGGTTTTTCAGAAAAAGACCGGGTTTATTATCTGGAGGTATACGTGTGATTATACCTTGTTTTTGAGTAACCGACATGGTTCCAGAGGTAAAACCATATTTGAGGCTTCTCACTATAAAGTGGCCTAAATCTTTCCAAGAAACTTAAACAAAATCTGCTGCAAAACCATCTGATCCTGGGCTTTTGTCATGCTTCATATGTTTTAAAGTAATTTATATTTCCTTTTACGTGTTAGAAGGTCTTCTAATGATTGAGATTGTACAGGGTTTAATTTAATTGTGTTTATGCCTTTAAGGTCATCATGTGCTTTGTACGAGTCATTAAAAACAGACTTTGTATACAATATTTTAAAATTGGGCATCTTCTTTTAAAATACCATAATTGTCAAATACCCGTTGACCTTCATCGTTTTCAATAAAAGTGATGTTTTACTAGATGCATATTGTGTTTCGAAGTTACAAAAACATTTTGAGGGTTTTCCGCCTTCATCAATCCACTTTGCCTTAGCTCTAATGAAAGCGCCTTTCATTTTTAAATGTCGAATGCCTAAGAGTTCTTGATGCAATATATTGAGCTCTTCAATGATTTCATTTGTGAACTGTTTTTTAATGACCTCAATTGCTTTTAAAATATAATATTCTCTTTCCTTTCTCTTTTAGGATTTGAAGCTCGAATATGATATGGTTTTACCTCTGATTTCTATTAATACAGTTTCTAAAAACAGTCGATCATTTATAATAAACGGTATTAAATCAGTTTCTATAGTGTTAAGATATTCAATGTTATACACAGGTAAGACATATTGTTGCTTAATTTCTTCAATTGTTTGTTGTATACATTGAATATATTCTAGGTCATAAAGTTATGAATCGTTAAATTTCCAAAGACCCTTTGCATGTTCTATTTTGCTAAAATTCAATTCCAAAGTAATAAGGGAGTGATCTGATTTGTAGCTTGCGTGTATTTCTGATTTTCTAATTACCTGACTTAAATCATAAGTTGTTAAAAATAAGTCCAAAAAGACTGGTTGGACAGTGTTAGGCTTTCGCCAAGTGAAACATTTTACATCACCGTTTATGACTCTAAAAGTGTCTATAAGGTTTTTATCGTTGATTACAAAAGATAAAAATGCCCGTGACTTCTTATTATTATTCAATGTTTTATAATTGGCATAATCAATATTCACATCAATAACTAAATTAAAATCTCCACATAAAATATAAGACTAATTTCCTATGGTCTCTATTATGCTTCTTTTACCTTGGACAACTCTTATGACGGTTTTCTTGAAGATCTAACTTTCGTTGCGGATAGATAAATCTGACCGTCTGTACCTTTGTCCCATGAGATTGCATTCTTGACCATCAAACGACGATAAATTCACTTGGAAAATCAACGTTTTTTTTTTCCACAAACTACGCTTATGATTCATAATGTATTTTACTCAATGGTAGTTTCGAGGGACTGCGAATATACTGGTCAATCGTGCGAAAGACATGCACCAATGGTAGGAGTGTAAGGAAATCGTAAGATTACCACTCGTTGTCCTTGAGACTTTCGTGCTTCTGACGTACGATACATGCATGTCAAACATATCTCCGCAGACCTACTTCAGAATCCGCAAACGTGCGTCAACCGTGTGACGACCGCGCGCCGGACCCACGGTGCCTTTGCGAACTGCACAAAGTTTTATCAAACGCATGCGTGTGTCTTGAGATCTTAAACTCGCGCGTCCGGTCTGTGGTCTGTGCCGAATGCACTGGGTTGTGACCAAGGCTTCATGCCCTAGTTCTTGCCAGGAAATAAACTCGATATTTTTGTATAATAGGCACATGTTTGAATATCACAGTAAATTGCATTCATTGGTTCGTCATTATTCAGTTACATTAGTGAATGCGCTATAAATATGAATGTTTTGCACTTACTGATATGAGCTAGAAATTCACCATTAAGGACAATATAATCGTCATTATTCAATAACATAAGAGCAAGCGCTATAAATGTATTTTGTTTGCTCCCGATGATATTAACAAAACATTCATCATTAAGGTCAATATAATAACGAAATATTCACAGATTAAATACAATAGAAATATGTTGTCATTGATTTTTATCATAACTCTTTATTCATCGGTTAACTACATTGGAAGTCTTTATTCAATGATGCATTACATCAGATGTTTTTTGATCTGATTTACACGTCCATCATCCCACAATTTGTGCCGACAAGTGACAGGTCTCGCAGCATCCTTGACGACTCTTAGCATCGTAGCGACTGCAGATACTCTGTTGGCAGCCAGACAGAGGGTTCCCATACTCGCAGCCTGTGTAAAAAATGAAAATATTTGAGCCTCGCTCTGTGAAAACGGGATTTAATGCATGTGCGTTAAGTGTCGTCCCAGATTTAACTGTGCAGTCCCCACTGGCTTATCAGGGACGACACTTAACGCTTTTATGATATTTTTCATTTCAAGACAGTCTCTTCTTAGCAAAAATCCAGTTAAGGCGGAAAGTGTCGTCGCATGCAAATCTGGGACGACAGTTTACGCAAATGCATCAATCCCCCCTTTTCACAAAGCGAGGTTCATTTTATGCAGTCCGAAGAAATTAAGATAAACGCCTTCTTTACAAGAAGTGAATACTTCTCTTCGGCGCGTGATATTGTATTTGACACATTAACCTTTTCAAATCAGGTTTTTTTGTCTTCAAATATTGAGTAGTTGGAGTAAAAATGGCGCATTCACTTAACATCAAAACAGCGAGCTGAATGAGGTCAATCGATTTCATCGTACTTCTGCCTTTCAACTTTTGCGTTTGCATTTGATCCCACGACGAGGAAAACTCCAGTTTTTTTATTTCCCTTAACACACCAAGACTAAGAATTTAATGAACAAGAGCTTTGTCACAGACAAAAAAGCATTGCCCTACCGGGCTAATTTTATCGTCGGAGTATGCTTAAATACTTTTCGTTTTCACTTATTTCTGTAATTACCATATAAACCACAGTTTTTTTGTATTTCCGTAAAAGTTGTACTTATTTAACTGCACTAATGTCCATCACATTTGGAAAAGATCTGATTTAAAAAAGGAAAACGGCATAATTCATTTAATTTAAAGACCATGACTCAGCAAATCTTGCTGCGACTGAGCTGGTTAGCCGAGACATTTTTTGAACGGGTTTCATGTGTCGGTCTTAGAGATGGAAACGACTTAAAGACTTGGAGATAGGTCAAGGGCTATTATACAGCCATTTTCAGAATTTGTCTGCTTATTGCTCTTGGTATATATATTATACACACATCAATTTGATTAATTTGGTCAAGTTTTGATGAAATGTCTTAGGCCTATAGTGCGCAAAAAAAACGGTCTAGCGAAAACCAAGATCGACTTTTATAAGAAAACTATGTAAGCAAATCTCGCTGTTTTTTTATGCGAGCACTAATATACATTCTCTGTAAGAAGGACGAAAATTCATCTTAATTTAAGGCTTACCCGCCAAATTCACGTTGCGCGACTTCGCACAGATGCCACAGCACGTTGCGAGGTTGCTAGCCGTGTAGCAGATACCTCTCTGACTGGGGAAATAGGACGCGCAGAACGCTACACTGTGGTCGCCATACTCGCAACCTGCGAAGATATACATGCATATATTCTTAATTGTATATTCATGCTTGTTATGATTTCGACAAAGTTGTTTTTTTTTATCAACTGTGCAATTGTCGTTGAATAGTTCCCTTTGAAAATATAACTGTTTATAAAGTAAATGCCATCAATTGATCAGGCTTTACTATCATGGGGTGTGGTACACTTCTGTAACTCTGCTGTCTCACACACCGGCCACAGAAAGGCAACAACTTTTCCCAGAACCAGGGTGCAGGATCACGTGACGTTGTGGGGTTGACAATTAAACGTTAATGGATGTAAACACACCGGTAAGTGGTGCTTTTTTTTCAAATAACTTTCTAAAACAATGTTTCTTAAGAATTTCAACTAGTGTATAAAAGACTGTTTTTATGCTGCTTATGGCAATGTGAAATACATCAGAATTACTTTATTTTATAAACATGTGTTCTTGGCCCAAAAATCGATGTGTACAGCATTCTTGGATACGGTAATGCTTCACGCAACGTGAAATGTTGGCACCGATTTTTTCAGACGTATTCAAGGATTTATTCTTAAATCTTAAGATATCGACACAAACTTCAAGAACAACTGTCTTTTATGCACTAAAGATTTTTGAAAATGTATTTCAATAACTTGAGATATTTGCAAAAATTAAGTTCTTAACGGTGTGTTTACATTCTGTCCAGCCCGTGTGTAAACCCCTGATAACCCCGTTGATCCTGCAGCCTGAGAACACTGCTGCTGATGTACAGTTACATTATAACAGTGCACATACCCCTTGTACAGGTTAGTACAGGTAATGATGCGATTTTATGGTTAACCAGTACACAGAGTATAATACTTTTATTGCTCTTAAACTTGTACATACAAAGGTTTTTCTACATTAAGTTGACATTTTTTAAGTTTCATTAAAGTAGAAATTGACGTAGCGAAAAAGCATAACAAGTTATAAAAGACAGGCGAAATGAATGTAATGAAACTTGTTTTAAATGGACTGTCAACTACGAATGACAAAACAAGAAAAGTTCTAAATTACCGTATTTTTTTACAATTTTTAGTTTATATTGATTAAAATATCACGACTGGTACATTACATTACTTGAAAAAAGTTGTTAAATTTTCATATTTTTAGTATATTCGGTAATAAATTTTACTGGGTATGTCTACCAGATAACTACAAGTTAACTATAAATAACGCAAGTATATTGATCATCCTCGTCACGTGGTAAACCCAGGAAAGAAAATTTTGCATGCGTAGTGAATTGTATAGATATTATATATAAAATGATCAATCTACTTGCGTTATTTATAGTGTGTATAGCGTTATGTCACCTATTTTCGCGATGTACTTTAGATTTCACATCGCGAAATTTATTACCGAATGAACTGAAAATATATATTTTTTTTCAAGTAATGTAATATACCAGTCGTGATATTTAAATCAATATAAACTAATAATTGTAAAAAAATACGGTATTTTGTAACTTTTCTTGTTTTGTCATTTTATAACTTTTCTTTTTTCGTCATTCGTGGTTGACAGTCCCTTTAAATTACACACACACACTACAAGGCTTAGCATGGTCGAGTTAAACAATATGAACGCATGTTGAACATTCTGACATCTGAATTTAAGGCATTTTAACAAACATGTAAACTCTCCATATATTTTACAAATGGCATGTCATTGAAGCATTTGAAATATTACAATGTTTCACAGCAATAACTCATTCCAACGTTCTCCGCTATTTCGGTGCTTGGCACTGTTGCCACAGACGATTTTATTGCAATGGACCAAGCAAGAAGAAAGGTATTTTATGAAATGTACTCAGAATAAAACAAAGATTGCACATTTATTGCAAAACCTTCAAATGCTGCTTTTTCCGTTTTGCACAACTTATGCATCATATTTGATTTTTGCAGTCTACTATAATAATACTGTAGAAAATATGAACGCATTGTCTCCCTTATTTTTTCTACATACTTTAACTAGTTTTACATACCGACGTTACTGCTGTTCCTGTGCTTGGCACAACTTCCGCAGCATATTTGATCATTGGGAGAGGTGTAACACATGTAGGGCTTGGTCGGGAAGTAGGGAGCGCAGGATGAGGGGTTGTGATCACCATACTCGCAACCTAACAGGACATACAAAAGCAATAAATGTAGCCGCGTTCTGGGAAAACTGGGCTTAACGCACAAATACTAAAACATATTACATGTATTTTCATTTTATTGGTTCACAGCTATTTTAAAAAGATTTCATAATGCAAAACAACGATTTTCGTTTACTTTATAATACATTCTTTTAAAGTATTTCTGATAAAGCTTTGTTTAAAAAACAAATCTATGACCGATGTATTGCAATAGCTGCTGTAAAATGTATGGGTCTACCTGGAGTGTTCGTTTTGTATTTCCGACAGGTTATACAGCAACGCTTCGAGACAACCGCCTGGTAGCAGAGGTAATGGTTAGCTGGCAACGCGACGTCATGACACGTCTCGCCAGTGTAAAACCTGAAGGTGGGATCGTCTTGACTCCAGGGACAATCGTCTGAATTTGATAGGAAAAATACTTATTATAAATGGTACAAGAACAACCTTGATGGAGCTTTAAAAAGGCGTCTTACGATATTTACAAGGATGATAAGTTACTTCCAAATCTACAGACTAATATATGTTTAATAACAGATATGACCAATAAGTTTGTGATGGAAATATAAAACTGTTGCTTTATGACCACCAAAAACAGATATAATATTTGTCCTCATAAACCGAATTTGAAATTGTCAGTTTGAAACTAAATCAACTGAAAATAAATTGTCTTCACAGACAACAAAGTTTGTCAATGTAGCGAACAGACAATACTAGTAATACAAATCGAAATCAGAATACGATATGTAATAATATGTTTTTATTTTCGTGTAAACGAATTGAAAGTTCCTTTTATATTTAGGAACGTGCTCACACATGTCGTAGTTGGTCAATAAATACATTACATTCATAGATATAAAGTAAACAAGAAATTTATTTTGAAAGGCCACAACTGGATTCAAACAGGTTTCGTTTGGATTCAAAGGCTATAACCATTACGACTCGGCCATGCATACTGTTATTTTGTGTAATTCATTTTCAATTGCATACTAGCGATCCACGTGTTGCAGCACAAGGTAACGAACATATATGAAACAATTATAAATGAAAATATATTTTTGTTACGAGTCTATGTCATTAGAGTTATTTGCCCCCAAATGTAAACTGTGCATTCATATTGCTTTATCTGCGACAAAAAGAATATACATGTTCATTATGCATTATGTGAACAAGTCCATTTACAAATATTGGAACATGCAAACAAAAGCATGACCTACTTCGAACGGCCGGTGCTAAATCGTTATGCAAGCATGATCCATTGATGCACCACTGCAAAATAAGAACATCCTAATATATATATTTTTTTATTTGTACACCAAACTATAGCTTTGTCAGAGGGGATCAAAGGACCCTTAGTGTTTTCAAAATGTTGGTGGTCAGACAATTTTGGCTATTAAAATGGGCTGTTTCGTTGTCCGGATGGATGGGGGTAAACCTTTGGGTTTCGCTTTCTCGAACTCGAGAACGAATGGTTATACCCACCCCGTATGTAATCTCAAGGGAGGTTTCCCATAACCGGTAACTATGTATGATGTTATATTGCAATAATTAAATGCATTCGTTATCTAAAATAAAAAAAACACCTGTTTAAAACACCTGTTTTTAGAAACATTAACATTTACTCGAACTACATTCCATAAAATCCCATGTGAAGACAAAATGTAAGGTTTATATGTATGCATACTCATAACAATAACTCAAATCTCGAATGATTGAGCGGATGGAATGAATTATAAAAAGCATATAAACTCAAAGAGCTGTAGCCCCCGAATAATACCATGCAACGTTACGGTTTATATGTACTGCACTCCCCTAAATGACATCTATCCGTCTATTACTATTCAAGAAAACACCGCTTAAAGTACACGAATAACGTTCCATGCAACCCCGCATTATGAAAAACATAACAATGGTCACTAACTCAAAATTACGTAGTTTATTGTAGCTGTTCTTATACATATAACTTTTCATCACGAAGATTTATTCACGCTTAAAGTGTCATGATGAAAGCTTAAAAAAACTTTTGAAAAAATATAATGTGTCACACTGCAATCAATTTCCAATCAATAGTTTTATGCAGCTATATACATATGGATCTTTAATAAAATAAGCGAAGTCTTATATACGTCTACTCTGTTTATACAATATGTGCTTTATAATCGTACGCTTCTTTAATTCCAGCATATTAGTTACGAGTAATGAGTCATACTTATTTAACGGGAACTTGTTAACACGTAATAACGTTTCGTTTTATGAAAGAAAAACGAAGAAATATGTGCATGCACTATTTTCAATTTAACATTCAAAGCAATAAAATTCATAGCATACCTTTTTGTTCCCACAGGCCGTTTGGTCGTCTGCAATAAAGTATGGGCAGAACAAGTAAGTTCTATCGAAGGGTGATAAAATCTATCAAACATTATTATTTAGGAATGTATTTCTTATGACTAAAGCTTCTTTGATATATTCACATACAATTGAAATTACTAATCTATCACTTGAAACTAACAATTTGTGGAATTTATACACATATGGGTTAATATAAAATTTACGGCTAATATATTTTTTTTCTAAATCAACATTGGCATATATATATAAAATGGTATTCGTCTTCTAAATCAACGGAATTACAAAATAAACAATAACGTCCATTTCTTGGAATGTTGTTCTTAGCATATCTGCCAGTTTGGATTCTCAACGGATGTGCAGAAGTTCTTAATCTTACAAAAATAACCGCAGACGTCTAGGAAGTAAGTCAAAATATTCTTCGTAATCCAAAGAGGATTTAATACATTTTAAACATATATAATACAGAACTGTTATTCATATTACCATACCATTCTTATTTTAAATTGTCAACAAGTCTGCATTTGAACACTCTAACAAAACTATTTACTTGCGCAACGTTTGGATTTTCAAATACGTAAACAAATCCATAATTATTTAAAATCTTCGTAGCATCTGCGATCCAATTTTATTACAATCGTTTTAAGCTTGTTTGTAAACAATTTGCATTATAATATTTTAATCGTTAACAATTTTAAACCAAAACTTTTTAATTTTAACATACCTGTTTGCATACAATGGATATCTACCTAATTCTCCACAAACAGCAACATTACATGTATTTATTTTAACTTAAAGAAATCGTTTGCAAAAGTGTAAATATATGCGTTTAATATCAGTCATGCCATTCATTTTATTAATAATGTATTCAATGCTTTAAGGGCTTTACCAACCAAATATTCTTGGTTTAATTAAAAACTTCCAGTATAATTCAACCGTGCCTAAAAGTTAAAGTTATCAACAACTTCAATATCATTACCATTGTATGGCCATTTTTCATTTTCTTTTAATCCTCCTCTTTTCCGAAATACTATTATTTTAGTTTTTGCAGTGTTGACATTTAGCCCCCAAGCATTGCATTATACATATAATTTATCATAGAGCAACATTTATTTACTAGGTAACCGTTTTAATCAAACGTGAGAAACGAATTTTGAAATCGTAATAGTAATTTCGTCATAGGGATAGTTCTCATATTAACTTCATAATGTGTATAATGGAAGTTGTGTGTACGTCATGAAGTGCGTTTAAAAAAATGAGACTGTTTTAATTAAAACAAGAAAAGAAAGCAAAAATGTATCAAAACTCCTCGTAGGTGCAATGGTCGGTCTGCTTATATTTTATATATACCAAAAAAAAGGGATGTGCACAGGCTAATCTGTGACTACACTTTACGCACATGCATTAAACCCCATGTTCACAGAGCGAGGCTCATACCTTATTAACAATATGTCATTCTTATATATTAAAAAGAGGAGACAAAACGCAACACGTAACATTTTAAAGTGACTGTCACATATGACATTAAAAATACACCAAATAACAAGTGATAGGAAATAAACTTCAATTCTTTCTTTTTGTATTCATGCACACATAAACTATTTAACAATAACACAACTTATCAAACACATATTGTATCAACTTATAAGCTAAACGTTGACAGAAAACATATATACACATTACATGAAATTATATTTTAATGATACGATACGAACATAAACTCATATAAACATATGGATTTTAAAAAGATTGGTAATTGAACAACTACATAAACAAAACCCCAACTAGATAGCATACATTCGTAAAATAATCGTTCTAAACCCGAGTCCGTGTATTTATGTTTGGATTCACGGTTTCTTCAGTTTGTTCTGTATTACGTTGGTTCTCAAAACAAACAGGATAAATAAATTATGTAGAAAAACGTTGAAAATAGATTGTGACGCAACTGCTCGATTTGTTTGTCAAATAAGCCAAATTGATTAATGCTATCTAAATAGCCATACATTGCGTTCCCTAAATAATATTTTTTTTGTGTCAGTATGAATTGCTTTGTAAAGTGTCTGGAGTTTATATATATATAAAAAGGCACTCCTTAGAATATTATGTATTTTGCAATTGGCATTAGGTTTTATGTACGTAAATGACGTTTATTTATCAATATAAAGAGGTGAAACTCCAGAAACTGCAGCAGTATTGCAATTCTATTATACACACCTTTGTGGCCCTTTATTTATGGCAAGGAACCAATTGCCAAAACGGTACAGTACGGCACAAAACGAAACAACATATGCACATAGTAGAATAAAGCTGGGGTCAACGCCTTGGAACGGTCAATGCTAAGCATTGGGGGTTTAAACCGGTTATAGAGCGCTCAACCTCACACTTGGCCCAGCAATATTCATGATACATATAAGTGTAAATAAAATTTAACCTCATAGCATTGCAACTCAAATTAAACAGTAATAAAAGGGAATTAAAACGCATTCAATTTAATTACTATTTAATTACTCAATGGTAGGAAGGAGACCAGAGCAACAGAGTTACAACTTTTTGAGGCACGATGAAATGAAATTACTAACACGCATCAACTACATCCCTTCTTTTTACAAAAAGATTTAAGAATATAGCATCATATAGTTAATATTTGAGATCATCATCGCGCACCTACAGGAAGAAGCAGCAATATTGGGTGTAAAAGATCCAAATTACCTACTTGATTGTTTATGTGACTAATATACTAAAATGCAAATGAAAATGATTGTTATACCTAAAAAGAATAACCGTATAGACTGAGGCGATAATTTATCGAAATGAAAATTACAATGATAAAAAAATGGGGGCTGCGTGATATATACACGCGTATATTATTAAAAATAAAGTTGACCGATATTAACTCGGCTACATGTACCTATCATGTAGCTAAAACTGTGTAAGTTGTTCGGAGCGATGACGTATTTAGTAGCGAAGACACGATGACGTCACCAGTAACAAAATTAAGCATTTTTAAAGCGACTGTACTGAATAATCGATTTACCAACGAAATTAAATATTATTAAAGCGGATGTACAGTATAATTGAAATACTAATAAAACCAGCTATGCTTATCGAACATTATAGAAGCAAACATATAAAATTGTCAATACATTAATTATTCCAAATTTAAAGAGAAGAAAGATATAGTTAATCGAAAACTAACAAGCATGTGCTTTTAAGTACATCAGTATCATATCCCTTTGATAAAAAGGAGCTTATTAAATTAAAAAGTGTATTCCTAGCATTTGCTGTAAGATATTTACATTTGCGAACACGCTTCAAAACAACTCCATAAAATGATGGTTGTGAAATTCCATTAGTTAAATGCCATTTTAAAGCAATGCATCCCATTATATATTTAGATGTGTTTAAAAAAGAGTGGCAAAAACATTATTAAAACAAATCAATCTGGGGACATCGACAGTTTTTGCACAAAAGGTTACCAAAAAGGTTTTTATTTACCTATTTGTGTATTTTTATTGGAAAGATGTCATACGAAATGCTTTCTGCAACGTTTCATTTTGAACATATCGATTAACTAAACAATAATTTGAAAACATGTTCTAAATTCTACACGTACCACACTTTGTGTAAACAAATGTGAACTTACTACTTCAGCTATAAAGTAAAACAATTATGAAAACATTCAATAACACAAATTAATAAAAGAGTTGTAATATAATTTATATTATGTTTCGTATTTTCAAACATGCAAATGTTTTCACGTACTCTCGAAACTTTTGTCCACTGAGTATATACACGTAAAAGTTAAGGGCACGATTAAGGTTCACCAAGTAAACAGTAGTACGTCTGAATGCTAGAATTTGGCTCACTGTTGAATTATCTCTTTAGCAAGGAAAAAAACTGAAAATCTTGAAATAAAACCACGTCAGAAACAAAAAACATATACCTGCAATATATGTTTTTTTCCAGCCATATACCATGTACCGTCTACCATTTTGGGTTCAACTGCGATGAAATGGCGCACACATTGAATGACTGCCACAAAGATGGATGTTGCGACCTCAGTAAGTATTACCACTCGTACTGTCATCACTCGTTTCACTTTCAAAGGTATCGTTACACTCAAGAATCGTTCTGTTGTGATGACAACCAGTGTCCATATCGACACGCTAACCGACGTCTGGAATAGGTTTGTGACAAATATGCAAGAAAAAGGAGAATCAACTTGAAGTGTGTTCACTCCGAAATTGAACCAGATTTGATCATTGACAACCACAATTAGAATAAGCACGTTCCGAATTTCGACGACGCAACCAATTGCACGAGGAGAAAAATTCAATAGCACTAAAAGAGTGGAGATATTATTTATTGCATGTTTCGTATTTTTAAACCTGCGAATAGTTTTTCACATCCTCTCGAAACTTTTGTCCACTGAGTATATACACGTAAAAGTTAAGAGCATGATTAAGGTGCACTAAGTATACAGTAGCACGCCTGATTGTTAGAGTCAGGCTCACAGTTAAGTTTTTAATTTCATTTCTAGCCAGTAATAAATTGACAATCTTAAAAGGCGTGTTCGTGAATATAAATTTAATGTTCGTCATAAGCAGATTCATTGTCACCGATCGAAATCTGGCGGACTGTGTGTGTTTTCGTCCAACTGAAGTCCTTAGTTTAATACCAATCACTAAACTGGCTGATATAATGATCAAGAATGGCACACCTAGAAATAAAACCACATCAGACACAAAAAGCATATACCTCCAATATATGTTCTTTCCATCCAAATACCATGTGCCGTCTACCATTTTAGGTTCAACTGCGAGGAAATGACGTACACATTGAATGACTGCCATCACGATGGATGTTGCGATCTCAGTAAGTATTACCACTCGGACCGTCATCACTCGTTTCACTTTCAAAGGTATCGTTACACTCAAGAATCGTTCTGTTGTTATAACAACCAGCGCCCACATCGACACGCTAACCGACGTCTGGAATAAGTTTTCGACAAAGATGAAAGAAAAAGGAGAACCAACTTGAAATGAGTTCACTCCGATACTGAACCAGATAACTACTGCCTGAAGCGACCAAGGAAAGTCTCACACATATCGACGCCCGCCATTATTCCGAATAACACAGTTGTTGTAGTGATTTTATCTTTCGCAACCACAATTAGAATAAGCACGTTTCCGAATATCAACGACGCAACCAATGGCACGAGGAGAAAAGCGTATATTTCTTCTATAATATTCTATAATGTTTTGCGTAATTCGAAGCCAGCGTGACGTTTCCTGTTGTGTTGTTCATGTTTGTATGCTCCGATCGCAGCTTGAAAATAGACAGTTTCCAAAACACAATAGTGTTCCATTTTATACATGTCACCAATCTCCCTTAGTTAACACGTGATCAGTGGAATAAACTCTTATTAAAATTAAAGAGATCTTAGCGAGCCGTTTTAACTGAATTCTAACGAATATGTTTTAAAAGCGGATGAAGGATGGTATAAATCTCCATAAACGTTTTTAGATGTTGGAAAACAAATACGTACATGGCGTGACCCATTTACTATACTTTAAATAAATCTTTCTATGACCGCCCTTTAATGCTGTGTCTAATTGAACATGAGTTATAGTTTTATAAAAACAATGTTTCAATTAATTTATCGTTGAACGGGACGTTAACGTTTGTCATGTAAAAGCGATGTTCTAAAACAAGCACTAAGGTCAGGGACTTATCAACTCTCCTTTTAAGGATTTCTATTAAATGTAGTATTTGATAACCTTATAAGTATGGACAACTGGAAATAAATCCAAACCAAGTAAAAACATAACCATGATAGGTACACTATCATTTTTAATAATTTAGCGTCTGTAAATCTTAACAATTCAATGTTTTATCGAAAGCTATCGCAAGCTAGTATTTTTTAACGTCTGTGCTCGTTGCTTATGTTATTTTTTATTGAACTCTTCTGTGGTGTTGCATAAGTTTGACAAACTGTTAGGACGCAATTGCACATTTTAGAAAACAATTTCATCAGTTAAAACATATACAAACAGTGTGTGTAACATGTTATTTCTCAGTCTTCTGAATCCATTGAAAAAAAGCTGTTGGTTTGTTGTTGTTTTTTGACAATTCATGCATTTTAGAAGGCATTGTTTTTGTTTCGTCTATATAAAAGAATTATTTGTACTAAGTTTATTAGAGAAAACAAACTAATTTTAGAGAATAAGTTGTTTTGCAGTTAATGAATAATTATCAGCATCCAACGAACAGTGATTTGTTAAATACACTCAGCCTTGTTGTGCGTTGAGACAAACCTTTAACAGTTTTTATTTATGCAATACCTTTGAATTTGAAAATGCTACTTAACAGGTAACAGCATCAAAACGTCAACACATATATTTTTTTTATATATTAATGATTGGTTATTAAGGCACCAGTTAGTTAATATTTATTTGTGTGTTTTTACACTTGGAAAAACAGTAAGAACGTCGAATAAAATTATCGAAATTAACAACATCGACATTATTATGATAACGTATGGCGTACATTTATCAGTTGCGATTAGCAATTAAACCGTTTGCTGTTTGATCATCCACAATCGTAAATTTTAATGTTTGATTACAAAATTGACATCAATGCTATAAGTTCGTAAGATAGATTTCCTGTTCAAATCGCTTTATTATGTTTTGTAAATATGTCATCACGTATAAAAAATATTCAGACTGATGATGTAGCAGTTACTTTCCTTATTACTTTATTAAACATTAATCTCAAATGTTGGGTGTAATCGTTCTACCAATTTTGAAGTTCTTATGGTTGTTAACATTTTAATTCTCATATATTGCATTATATCCTAGCAATGATTATTTTTAACATATGCAATCATGCAAAATATAATTATAATTATCCGGTCAATATTCATTTATTAAATGTATTCTTGAAAGGATAATGGATTAGGAGGTTCTTAGGTTCGAGAGCAATCTTAATAGCCGATTAATTAAACATAATGTATTGTAAGGCAGCATAACCTCCAATATTTGTATCGTATTTTTTTAATTGCACTAAAAGACCCGTTTATATTATTTTCAGATTATTTAGCAAATACGTTAAAAAATTATCAAAAGAACCAGTGAATATAAGCTCAATTTATAATGATTTGTATAACTATTTATATGCATTCAATTGCTTTTAAGGTTCGTCTGTGAATCGCCTGAATATATCTTGTTTTAACTCTTTGTTAATCATCTACCTAGCCTGTTATTTTACATTCACTGAATTGTCAAAAAACAACAACAAACAAACACCATTTGTTCAATTGATTTAGAAGACATAGAAATATCATGCCCAATATACTCTCTGTATATGTTTTAACTTTAAAAACTGTCCTCTGAAGCATGCATTTGCTTCCTACCAGTGTGTCCAACGTATTAACAGGTTGCAGGATCACTTGACTTTGTAGGGTTCAACATTAAACGTTAATGGATGTAAACACACCGGTAAGTGTGTTTTTTTTTTCAAATAACTTTTTAAAACATGTTTTCTTAAGAATTTCATCTTGTGCTTAAAAGACAGTTTTTATGCTGCTTATGGCTATGTGAAATGCATCAAAATTACTTCTAATAAGCCTGTGTTCTTGCCTAAAAATTCGATGTGTACAGCATTCATGTACACGGTTATCCTGCACGCAACATGAACTTTTTTGGCACCATTTTCAGACGTTTTCAATTATTTTTTCTTTAATATTCAGATATCGGCACAGACTGCAAAACAACTGTCTTTTATGCACTAAAGAGTTTTGCAAATGTATTTCAATAACTTGAGATATTTGCAAAAACAAAGTTCTTAACGGCGTGCTCACAATCTGCCCATATTGTGTTTAAACCCCTGTGGACCCCTGTGGACCCCTGTGGACCCCTGTGGACCCCGTTGATCCTGTACCCTGATAAACTTTGCATTACCATGATAAAAATACGCCGAGTTAAGTAATCGATAGTGTTATTTTCATGATTATGTGTATATCTGTAAAGTTGTACATAATTTTAAGGGTATATAATACTATGTTTTAATATGAATCATTGAAAATGGAAATGCGAACTCTCCGGCATAAGCGCTAGTTAGTGGAACCACGCTTTAATATAAAACATTTTGTGTGATTGTATAACAAAAAACAAATAATGGAATAATTGGTTCATAACACTTAAAATATGTTCTGATTAGGCACACCATTAAAACATGTAATAGAAAGAGGTATCTTAATTATAGTTAACGGATCACGCCATTAACTAATCTGTTTTAACACCTAAAAACGTTTATGAGGATTTATAAAATTCTTCGTCAGCTTTAAATTCATTATCCTTAGAATTCAGTTACAAAGGCACGAACAGATCTCTTTAATTTTAATAAGGGTTTATTCCGTTGATCACGTGTTCACTTAAGAGATTAGGCATTACTATAAAATGTGCAAATATCGCGTTTTGGAATCTGTCTTTTTGCAAGCTGCGATGGAAGCATACAAACATGAACAACACAACAGAAAACCTCACTCTGGCTGCAAATTACGCAAAACAGATTTATGTTATAGAAGCAATTTACGTTTTTCTCCTCGTGCCATTGGTTGCGTCGTCGATATTCGGAAACGTGCTTATTCTAATTGTGGTTGTCAAAGATAAAATCTCTACAACAACTGTTTTGTTTGGAATACTGGCAGGCGTCGATTTGTGTGAGACTTTCCTTGGTCCGCTTCAGGAAGTAGTTGTCTGGTTCAGTTTCGGAGTGAACACACGTCAAGTTGGTTCTCCTTTTTCTTTCATCTTTGTCACAAACTTATTCCAGACGTCGGTTAGCGTGTCGATGTGGACACTGGTTGTTATCACAACCGAACGATTCTTGAGTGTAACGATACCTTTGAAAGTGAAACGAGTGATGACGGTCCGCGTGGTAATATTTACTGAGGTCGCAACATCCATCTTTGTTGCAGCCATTCAATGTGTACGTCATTTCCTCGCAGTTGAACCCAAAATGGTAGACGGCACATGGTATTTGGATGGAAAGAACATATATTGGAGGTATATGTTTTTTGTGTCTGATGTGGTTTTATTTCTAGGTGTGCCATTCTTTATCATTATATCAGCCAGTTTAGTGATTGGGATTAAACTAAGGACTTCAGTTGGACGAAAACACACACAGTCCGCTAGATTTCGATCGGTGACAATGAATCTGCTTATGACGAACATGACATTTGTATTAACGAACACGCCCATTAAAATTTTCAGTTTATTACTGGCTAGAGAGATAATTCCAAACTTAACTGTAACCCAGATTCTAGCAATAAGACGTAGTACTTTATACTTAGTGCACCTTAATCACGCTCTTAACTTTTACGTGTATATACTCAGTGGACAAAAGTTTCGAGAGGCTGTGAAAAAACTATTCGCAGGTTTGAAAATACGAAATATGCAATAAATTGTGGTTGCGAAAGATAAAATCTCCACATCAACTGTTTTGTTCGGAATACTGACAGGCGTCGATTTGTGTGAGACTCTCCTTGGTCCGCTCCAGGCAGCAGTTATCTGGTTCAGTTTCAGAGTAAACACAATTCAAGTTGGTTCTCCTTTTTCTTTCACCTTTGTCTCAAACCTATTCCAGACGTCGGTTAGCGTGTCGATGTGGACACTGGTTGTAATAACAACCAAACGATTCTTGAGTGTAACGATACCTTTGAAAGTGAAGCGAGTGATGGCGGTCCGAGTGGTAATACTTACTGAGGTTGCAACATCCATCGTAGTGGCAGTTATTCAATTTGTGCGTCATTTCCTCGCAGTTGAACCCAAAATGGTAGACGGCACATGGTATATGGATGGAAAGAACATATATTGGAGGAATATGTTTTTCGTTTCTGATGTGGTTTTATTTCTAGGTGTGCCATTCTCTATCATTATATCAGCCAGTTTAGTGATTAGTATTAAACTAAGGACTTCATTTGGAAGGAAACACACACAGTCCTCCAGATTTTCGATCGGTGATAATGAGTTTACTGGCTAGAGAGATAATTCCAAACTTAACAATGGCCCAGATTCTAGCAATCAGACGTTCTACTTTATACGAATTGCACCTTAATCACGCTCTTAACGTTTACGTGTATATACTCAGTGGACAAAAGTTTCGAGAGGATGTGAAAAAACTATTTGCAGGTTTGAAAATACGAAACATGCAATAAATAACATTACCACTCTTTTATAAGTGTGTGTTATTCAATCTTTTCATAATTTACTTTATAATTGTTGTAGCAAGTTCACATTTGTTTATACAAAGTGTGGTTTGTTTAGAATTAAGAACACATTTTTAAACTATTATTTAGTTTATCGATATGTTCAAAATGAAAAGTTGCAGACGTTAATGACGTTCATGTATCAAAAAGCTATCACTCTTTTTAAAGAAATTCATCCTATTATATATTGATATGTGCTTTAAAAAAACGTGGCACTACATAATTAAAACAAATCAATCTGGAGAAATCGACAGGTTTTGCACTAAAGGTTACCAAACAAGGTTTCATTTACCTATCTTTGTATTTTTTATTGGAAAGATATCATACGAAGTGCTTTCTGCAACTTTTCATTTTGAACATATCGAGAAGAATTCATATTAAACTTAGTACTAGATACCCTAATAGTTGTGTTCAACTTCACAAGTATTAACATAACCACGAAAAGAACAATATCGGTTAAATTAACTCAGCGTCTGTGTATCACGGTTATGCAAAGTTTACGGATAACTATCGAACTCTAGCATGATTTGAATAAGTCAAGTTTTTTTTTATTGGAATAACGGCAAAACGCGGTTGACCATGTACACACAAGTAAACAAAGTACAGTCAAAGTGCATCAGTACAATACAAATACAATCATGCAAATAAACACAAACTACAACGAAAGTGTGTAAATATTATGTACAAACGTGTACGTATTAACAACATAAAAGAAAAGAGCAAACAAGCAATACATAGCCAATATATTTAGGGCTACATACAATATTTATTTAAGAAGCAGCAAATGCTTGCAATGTTTCCTCACTGAGTTTCATGGCATCAGTGATGAATCTTGCTCATGGTATTGTGTTAATGAACTCTTTGGTGGTGTTAATACGTTGGGCAAACTGGTAGGAAGCAATTGAACGTTTCAGAGAACAGCTTTAAAAGTTAAAAAAAAAATATACAGAAAGTATACTGGGCATTACATTTCTATGTCTTCTGATTCCATTGAACAAATGTTGTTGGTTTTTTGACAATTCAGTGAATGTTAAATATCAGGTGAAATAGATGATTAACAACGAGTATTATACGCTTTTAACGTTAAAACAAGATATATACGGGCGATGCACAGACGAACTATATTAGCAATTGAATTTAATGTTAAAAAGTTATACACAGAATTCCAGTGTACGTGAATTTTATTTTGTGGAAGAGACATTTATTTAAAGGAGGTTATATAAAATTTGAGTCAATATTATCTGTTTCTTTTGAGCAATTTTTAACGTATTTCCTAAATAGCATAACAAAATACATAACGGGTCTTTTAGTGCAATTAAAACAAAACTTAAACGATAAAAATATTTGACGTTATGCTTCCTAACAATTCGTTATCTTTAATTAATCGGCCATTAAGATTGATTTTGCACCTATGAACCTCCTTTTCCATTAGCATTGAAAGCTTACATCAAACAAATATACATTGACTTGATAATTATAATTATATTTTGCTTAATTGCATTCGTTTAAAATAATCCTTGCTAGGATATAATTCAGTATGTGAGAGTTAAACTGTTAACCACCATAAGAACTTCAAAATTGGTAGAAATATTACATCCATTAAGCAATTAGTCCAATATCGAAGAGAGTCTTAACCCGTTTATGCCTAGCTTCTAGAAAAAAGGCCTTGGCAAACAGCGTAGACCCAGATGAGACGCCCCATGATGCGGCGTCTCAACAGGGTCTGCGCTGTTTGCTTAAAGGAATTTCCGTGATAAATATTCTAAATATAGAAATAAATATACTAGACATCCCTAATTTTGGAAATAATTTGATCCAATTTAGAAGGATGGGAGAGTCCGCTAGGCATAAATGGGTTAACATTCAAGTAGCCCACTTGTTGTGTAACCTTTGGTCCTGGATATTGATTATTCGGTCATCAGATCGAGACGTTTGCAATGAACAATTCAATAATTCTATTACTGTCATATTTCTTTATGCGGTCCGTATGTTAAAAGAATTGTTTTGTCTTATAATTCATAGGTTTACATGAGGATTTATGTTTGCAAGATGTAGCAATATGCACCAGCGTAGGGACTGAATTGATGGTTTGCAAGGTTAAATAAAGCAACAACTATGCGAACATTTCGTAGCTTAGTAATGATATGGTCAGAGATATAGAGATATACTTTATATTACAATTATAATTGTGTAATTGTGTGATGCTTGTAAGGCGTTACCACGAAAGAGGCAACAACTTTGGCTCAATCATGATGAAACTCAATCTTGATCAGACAGTTTAAACATATCGAGGCCACGTTTGAATTACAATTAAATGGGAACTAAAACTAAGTCAATAGATTAGAAAAAAACTTTGAAAATTGGTTGGAATGTTTTTCTTTAAAAAACGCTGGGCAACGCTCGATTCTGCATCAAATGGGTTGAAAAGCTAGGTCACGGGGTTAAATTGTAGAAAAACATTTTACCACTTTTGGAGCCACATTTATGACTCAATCTAGATAAAAATTGGTAAGAATGTTCATCAATATTTTATATTTTATGTCTGGGTCAAGTGAGCTCAAAAATGGGTCACCAGTAGAGAAACGTTGTTACTACTCTAGAAGCGCCATTTATTATTCAATCTTGATGAAACTTGATCTGAATGATTATCTTCAAACTATATATGCCCATTTGTTAAAACTGCGCCTCATGAAGTCAAACACTAGGTCGCCATGCCAAATCTTCCATTATAGTAGTACCTTGATCGAAAGTGAGGGCATTATAACAATCATTACCCTTTTGTCATAGAATGTTCTCAACACATTTGTTGTAGTGATGTATCAGCCAAGCCGGGAAATGTTTCAGATATGTTTAAAACAAATGACGGCCAATGGGGCCGGCAGGTTTCTTTATGTGGCCAATATAGTGCAATTTGTAAGTATATTGTTTGCAACATTTTTTCTCGTGTTATCTTATTTATTACTGAATATATTTTATTATGATAGCATGTTTTATATTTTGTACAGTTTTGTTAGTGATAATGTATTTGTGCCATCGTTTCTGTGAAACTGCTGTTTTAATGCATGAACTAAATGTAATAAAAATACCACGATGTTAAATAGGATTATTTTTCTTTGTTTTGAAAACATTAAACACAGTCATTTTCCACAACCTAAATGTAATAATAATAATGTAACGCCATGTCAGCGTCGTTATCACCCCCTCCTTTACGAAGAAGCATGGTTATATAGTTTTGAGTTTGTCCGTTTGTCGGCTAGTTTGTCGGTAGGTGGGTCGGATGAGGTAGTCTCCACACGATATCTTGAGAATGCTTTGAATTAATATCTTTAGTATTGGTATAGTGATTTTTCTAATGTTTTATTAATACAAATAACATTCTTATCATCACCTAGAATTAGTCAAATCCCAAATTATCATAGAGAGTATATTGTAAATATGGTTATAACTTTATTATGCGACCCCCTCCCCCCGCCCCTTCAAAAAGTGGGGTATACTGCTTTGCACCAGTGCGCAGGTCGGTCGGTTGATTTTCGCTATGTAGATGATTTTTTTCCACAGAATATCTTAAGAACGTTTAGAACTACCATCATTAGAATTGATAGGCAGGTTATTTTTTATGCAAAGATGACGCTTCGATTTTGCAGTCAACATGCCAAAGGTCAAGGTCACAGCAGCTTATAACATGAAATTTATTTGGTACAAAATTCATTTTAAGAACCATAAATACCCATACAAGCAACTATTAAGGAGACTTTTAATTTTGATAAAACAACATCTGAACATTGGACACTGAATTCCAGTAATCATATTGGATGTATTATTGTATTGGTGGCAATAAACGCATTCAATCATTAAAATGTAATCCAGAGTGTTTCCAAAAAAAAGTTACGTTCAGTTTATGTAACGATAGATGGATTTTTACCGCTGGCTGATTTCTAGCTGTAGAGAATTTATTTCAATAACGTGTCATGCTTCTTTTTTCTTTTCTTTTTTTTAGGGGTGGGAATACATGTTTCACAAAGTATTATAGTTTTAACTGGTAATTTTAACACTTATTCAAACTGCAATTTTAAAGAATTATGCACAGTTATCGCTGCTGCACACGTTGAATAGTTTTTGGACAATCATGTTTTTTGTCCAATACGGTTGGCGTTCGATTTTCCAGCTTCACGATTTATGAGAAGAGATCCTGGTCAGACGTGATCTAAGACAACTGAACAGAATAAATTGCATAAAAGCCCACTCGTGCAAAGGGGTGTGCAATACATATAACGTAAATGTCGTTTTTTCCACATTACGAATAACAAACGGGTCTTCATCTCGAAATCGTTAAATCACAATTTCAAATTATATTTAAAACTAAATTTTATTTAAATCCATTGGATTCCTTTCTGTGTTTGAGATTAATGCAAGTAATTGAAAAAAGCAAGAAAGAAAGTAAGCCAAGGGAAAACACCGAGAGGTCGCAGTGTACTCACACTTATATAATAACGCTGAAAGTATGATGTAAATTGAACAGAGTGATGTTAAATTGCCTAGTTTAAGGGATGTCTGGCCCATCCATGGGGTCTTCGATTTAGTGCATTGGTCTACCATAAATCTTATATTTTATCGAAATTATTTTCTCTAAGCTGAGTTATCCATGGTTAACCGCACTGTTTCATCCGCATCTGAGTAATGATTACCGCTCGTCCACCTCCGCGCAGAGGTATGACTGGTTCCGAGCATAGCTCGATATCAAATCCCTGCCGTTATAACTAACCACGTGATGATAGCCCAGCCACGTGGTACAATAATGGCGTTTTACAGTATCAACGGTTATTTTTTAATTTGTAAAAAGTTATTTTTACTTTCATTAATTTAGGTTATTTACTTTATTAGGAACCTAAACTAAAACACTATTTTCAAAATATAAAAGAAAATGATACTTCTTTTTCATAATATAATACTTAAACAGAAACAAATAAAATCCTTCCAGATCTGGAATGCTTTTCTTGTGATGGCAGTGGTTATGGCCAGTAACCATGGGGAGATAAGCGCTTCGTGGAGTTTGCAGAATACGGTGCAAGCACACAGAGATATAATAAACGGGATTGGTGGTCAAAAAGATTGTCCGGTTAGCGCAGTGGTTGATCCACGATCTTCTCACCTAGGCGACCCGGATTCAATTCCCGCTCTAGACGCATCTGAGCTTGGTTGGTGGTCACCATACCGGACAGGTGGGGTTTCGTCCGGGTAATCAAGCTTCCACCCGCAGCACTAGACCACAACAAAATATATTTCACTAAAAAAGAAGCTGAAAATTGCAGCAATAATTCGAAATTCGTCTCACCTTTCGTGAGTTTAGTAAGTTAATTATGTTGGAGTGCGGCGACACACTGTGGGTCCATATATAAAGCAGCCTAGGAGGCGGAAGGGGCGTATTAACTTCGAAATACTCATAATACACCCAGAAAAAGGATTAATCTAGGCCTTTAATATCCGATTCATGTCACGCGAACGGACGCGGATCTGTCGAAGGAGAAATGAGACAGATTACTGTTAGCACAGTGTTTAAATATTGTTATCTTTATATTACATAGTGTTACTATAAAGGGCCAATATAAATTATATTTTTTATATCAGAAAAGAATCGGATCGCGCGACGTCAACTGAACAAAATGGCGTCCACATTCAGTCTTTTTCCATCGGTGATTAATAAAATAAAGCCACAAATCAACGAAATAATAAAGTTAATGATAATTAAACGTAGCACACAATTGAAATAATGAAAACATATTGATTGCAACTGAAAGTTTAACTCTCGACAAATCTCAACACTCTGGATTTTAGTGACAACAATTCGAACGTTGTGGTTTATTTTATAGTAAAATATTTATTTTAAAAAGCATCGAACGAATCCAAAACGTATTTCGGGTTGTGTGTTTGTCATGTATAATGGGAAACTTCAAGAGGACTAAAATAAATTACTCCGAGCAGTCATTCGATTTCGTAAAACGTTTCAAAAGTGTAGTTTGAAATAAATTTAGATAAAGGGGTGGACAAACAGAAAATGGAAGTGCATATAGTTGTAATTTTATTATTATAAGAATTGGATTAAAGTTGTCATTGAGGTAAGAGTGTCGTTTACTAAATTTCGATGTTTGATGACCCCTGTTAAACTTAAAGCTCGAATAGTGTCATCAATCTAATCTACATTACAGTTTCAGTCGATATTTTTTTTGCGCAATTGTGTTCTACTTTTAATTATTATTATTTTCGATTATTTCGTTGATTTGTGACTTAATTTTATTTGTCACCGATGACTCAGACTTAATGTGGACGCCATTTTGTGCAGTTGAAGCCGCGTGATCCGATTCTTTTCAGACCTGTACACTTCTGACGAAAGATCAACACTTGATTTCTTGAATAAAATATTTTATTACAATCAACAGTATCCATACAAAACACAAGAGTATGTGGTTAGTATATAAGCACATAAATACAAATGTAGATGTCCACAAGACAATCTAGCGGCAAGGCATTGTACACAAAACCAATAACAACATACCTAACATCGAGTCAATGCTATTAATTTAAACAACTCAACTTCAAATGTTCATATACTTAACTTAACAGCCAAAACGTCTGACATTAATAAAATGTACTAATTTCACGTGTTGTTGATGTTCACTTGTCATAATGTTTTATCAATCAAATACAAACAAAATCAACATGCGAGAAGCAGAAAGCAAATATATGTAAACAATACCAAATATATTGAACAAACTTAACAATAAAACGTCTGATTAATACGTGTAACTGTACAAAAGACAACTACGTGTATACTTGTGTATGTAGTGATGATTTTTTTCTACGGTAGTGAAAGGCAAAATTGTAGTGTTGATTTTTCTGTTGCTGAATTATCTGCGTCACAAAAAAAGTGAAATATTTCTTAAATGTATACAAAACTTAGCATGCGATTTTGCATTGGATGTAACTCGCTAATTTCTTTAAGTAAAAGTTTATTTTATCGAAGCATACGCGCGGTAATGCTTGTTGTCGTACTGTTGTTTGCGTTCGCGTTCCACAGCAACAGCGTATACATATTTATCGAAGCTATTATTTTGCTTTTTCTTCGCATTTTGTTCCTGGAAGGTCTTACAGAACTGACGTTGCCTTCAATACCAGAGCAACAAAAGAACCCCCGCTAGAAATAAGACTTCGCCGACAACCGCACACACTGGAATCTAATGCAGTAAAATTAATGTGTATTTATGTTATACCACCATGAATTTACAAACCATACGGACCCAAATGATATCGGATGCTAGTGTCTTCAATATACAAACAAAGGAAGTATTATATAAAATTACAGGTAAATACCATTACATTATTTATAATACGTATGTGTATTTATACGTACATTCGAGCAACAGTTCAAAGGGCAATACACCTATTATCGTAATGTATCAAGTAAAGACTAAAGTAAGTTAACACAACGCGGATAACGTGACTATGAATGCGCACCGCGCTACTCGTCCGCCTTTTGGGATTTCAAGTTGTCGGATTTGACCGACACGTTTTCCACTCCGACAGACTCCTTTTGGAGAGAAGACATGGTTTTGTAGCCCGGGATGGTGTAATACGACGGGGGCTGCAAAAAGTAGCCTTTCCCATCCACGAGGCCGGCCCTATTGTAGTCCAGGTGGTCGTATGGCGGCGGGGATTTCGGCGAAGTGTACGGGGGCAGCTTCATGTCAAGATCGCCTAGAATCGCGTAAATGCCGTGACTGAAACCGGTTCGCAGGTCACGTGGTAGGCGTTGCGCATGCGCAGCGCTATGTTGTTTGTTCAGTCGTTGTCGTCGTTTGCAGACGAACACGACGGCCAGAATGACTGCCACCAGAATCAGGGCACCAACCGAAACTCCAACTGAAAACAAAGATTTGTAAGCATCAGTTGTTATTCGTATTGATTTCGACAGCTAGTACAGCTCGCCAATATTAACCTGACATCGATCTTTGTGCATGATTAATTATATTACGGTAACAGTATACTAAAAATTATATGCTCAATGCTATACTCTCTTAAAAGATAATCTTGATTTACTGGAGGACATGTTTTCAGTTAATGAAACTCGTTGTGTTTTTTCTTTCTCGAGCTGTGTGCATGGAACGCATTGATATTCACCAAGAAATCGCAGTTATTTTGTATTTCTTAATAGCATTCCGCTTAGAATGTTCGATACGAAAATGTATGGTAATTAGGGTCCCTACGTGCAAAATGTTGACTTTAATTTGTATTTTAATAAAATTTAAGTTTTTACATTAAATTTCAGGAGGATTTCAATTAGTATATTGTGACCTAAATAATAAACAGTCATCGATAGTAAAGGGTCAATTTTTACGTGGTCTCACCGCGAAATTGCCTGGTTTATTTCAGATTAAAGCGTTTCACGGGACAAAAGACGGTCTTTAGTAAAAATTGATTATTTAGTATGTTTTATCATCGAAAATCGCTTCGAATGTATGAAACATGAAAAATAGAAGGCGGAAACTCGCGTTTTGCATCTCAAATGTATTTCATTCAAGTATTAATACATGACTTTGTATTTTGCCAACTCTACATCAGTTTGGTTCGTTTTTGGGGTCACTGACCCCTTTACAAGCACAGTACTGAGAACACGCAAGCCATTGTGGCGTATCATAGGACATTCTAAAAAACGTGTTTGACCGATTTCTAGTATGCGGATCGGTCTGAAACTTTGCATACTCAGCAGATACATTTTGACTTCGATGAATAGAAGATAATTTAAGCGATATCCATAACAATAATGTCGCTTATAGGTTACAGTTTACTAAATGATTCAGATGTGCGATGCTATTTTTCTATAAAAATTCATCTTGATTTACTGGAAAACATGTTTTCAGTTAATGCCACTCGTTTTTTAAAATTATTTTCTTGACTTGTGAAAAAGGAAAGCATTTATGTTCACCAAGAAATCACATGTTTTAAAATTGGAGAATACAACGGGAAATTTGCGGTCATACGGGTTACAATGAACTACAAAGTAGCCGGAAAAAGCGAACACAAACAGTGAAATTTGATCTTTGTACTTCTTTTAACAACTTTGATTTTTCGTTTTCGTTTTAAGGCTTTTAAAATTCGGCTCTAAAATACTGTGACGATCATGTTTAATCAAATACAAATAAGATATCTCTAAAATGAGTCGTCTTAATGCTACAACTAATGTACACAGAATATATGAAATGCACCTACCAATTATTAACCTCGGGGAGCTGGACACACAGACTATAATCTGCCCCAGAGGCATGTCTGAAATGGAACACTTTATACATGTACCGGGGGCATATGGAATAAACCGTACGGGTGCATCGATTGGTCTATTGACTAAATCATACATGTAACATGTGAATTCATTGCTAAATGGAATAAATCGTACATGTAACAGGTGCGTCGATTGGTCTTTAGTTTAATATGGTATCAAATTAAGGAGAAATTTGTCGTCATAGATCACACGGATTTTCTTGTAAGAGCACATATGATATTTTGAAACAGATTGATCAGAAGAAGTTCGTAGTGCTGACAATTTAGCAAGAAATGATTTGCAGTTTCAATTTCTCCACGTGAACATGTATGGCTGTCAACAAATGATTATCGGATAAGATCGTTAACTAGGGAATTTCACTCAATGCGCAATCTTGAAGTAGTTGACCATTTTATTAAAATTGAATAATTTAGACGAGTTTGTTCGATTTATTTTAGAGAGGCATTATAGGTACATCGCGGGGGATTTGTGCAAGTCTGACGAAAGGCTTTCCGCTGTTGTAAGATTGTAAGAAGATATGATGCAACGATATGTTTCAGTTCTTATGTAAATACTGATTCGTTGTTCCTAAGGTCGTAGCGCCTATGTGTTTGGAGTGGTATGGGATTTGAGAGGTATTGGGAACATATATCGTGTTTTATTTTGTAAAAGGGAATGAGTCTGTGTTTTGTCATCTTTTTGAAAGTGCGTCCCATTCAATACACGTTTAACCAATTTAAAACTGAACTATCTGTTAACGGGAATTGAGAACAAACGTTACTTACAAGCATACCGAAATAAAAACAGGTATAACAGTAATCTTTGAAGATGATTCCTTAACTGTACACGTTCCCTTTATAAATGCAAGATTGAAAAATGAGTACTGGGTACATACTTATTATTTTCTTTTCTATATATATTGCTTCAAAGTATTAGACCATATGCTATCTATTTGTGTTATTGAAAGACCCATGTCCTTTTCGAAATATCGGTATATCTTAAAATGCCAATATAGTTTGAAAATGAAAGATCATTAATCTATACTTTCACAGACTATGATATAGCAAACTGTTCGATGCAATTACCCATACATTCACATACTATTCGAGTGCAAATTATAGAACCATTCGGACATGAACACAAGTTGCAATCGATATGAATGCTTTCACCATCCTGATATATCTTGCCATTTGCTACACACGGCTGCCCTATACATAAAAGGAAATATACAACGAATGAAATGACAAAACAACACACATGAATGTCTTTTACAACTAATATTACAACCAAACCTACAGCGCCCATAAACACGTTAAGCCATGACATAGTCCAAGAATGAATGGATTCGAGATCAGCGGCCTAAGAAGCGAAATTTGTGAAAAACCTGCTGAGATGGAGGACCATGAAGAAGCAGAGTTAGCATTGGAGATGTTATTTTTGCGTTGTAAAATAAGGGGGTTTAATGTTGAACTTCAAATAGTTTGAGAAGCTGATGTTTTATTATCAATCATGATTAATAAAATAATAGTCACCGGTGCCATATTCTATCAAATGTCTTTGAAATATCGAAAACAACTCTCGCAGGTCCTTGCCGGCATCCTTTGAAATATACGTTTGTTTGTAGAGGAATCACTTTTGGAGAAAAACCCGGATTGAAGTGAAGTTAGTAGTTTGTATGATGGTGGAAAATGTGAGCGTTCAAAGAGAATTTAAATAGTTTGAAAACGGTAAGGCTAGTTTGTTACAACCTCCTCGAAGGAGTTTGGTGTTTATCAACGAATATATAAGAAGGAAGTCCCATTGACGCAACGGAGCGGTACCGGGGTTATGGGTTTAGCTGTTAATTACATAAACAACAAGTCTTTACATGTATATAGGTGGCCAGCATAAAGGCGTCCCTCAAAATACCGATATGTATATCTATCAACAAACTTCTGCGTGCCTCACATGTATTTCTTACAGCAAAGTTCTTACTGTACATGTTCCGTTATTACTACATCAAATATCGTGGGAGATCTGGCTGCCAACATTGCGTTTCCAATAGAATAAATAAACCACAAAACAACCCATTTAAAATACTTTCGGAATAAAGTCTGAAAAGCAACCATAATTTGTTCAGATAACGGAAAATATGGAAAAGGCGAACAGACAGCGGTTATTATGACAAATCGAACACCATCTACGCGTAACTGTCTAATAACGTGTCGTTTCATATGTTAAGCTCCCTTGCAGAATTACACACGGTTCAAGTGTCTCAAAAATATTCATAAATAAGACCTTTCGATAACCTAATCTACAACGGTCCTCCACGAAGCAGAGCGTATGTGAGTGAACATGGGCTCCGACGCTGCTAACACACATACATAAGAATAACGTATTTTTCTTACAGCCATTTTCTCAACTACCACCAAACATACACTCAAAACACGTGTCTTTCCGTCTTTATAGTTTTGAATTAGGAATAAAACATACATGGCAAACACATGCTTGTCTTACACCACATTTACCAACAAACATACACGAAAATACGGGTCTTTTAAGCAGCACATTTATCAGCAACATGTACTAACAACCAATTACTGAAAAAAGTGTCTTTCTCGCACGACATTTTTCAATTTCTCACCTGTACCAACAAACATACCGAATCATGTATCTTTCTTACAGACCATATCTCAATTAAATGTACCAACGCACAGAGGGGGTAAACGTATGTCTTTGTAACAGCACATCTCTCAATCACAAACAATCATACACGTGTTAAGAGCATAAAAATTGTAATCAAATCAACCAACAAACACACGCGTTAAGCACATGTCTTTCTGACAGGAAATTTCCCAAATACCAACGAACATACTCGGAAACACGAGTGTTTTCAACAGCTCACTCTCAATAACATGTACCAACAAACATACGCGGGAAACACATTTTGCTTAGGTGAAAGTTGTTTACGTCGATTTTCTTCAGGGATGGTTTTAATTAGGACAACAATGGAGATGTTTGGATAGTCTGGCGAAAGGGCATTCCACTCTTGTACATCTATTGGAAGATTTGAGCAACGATATGTTTCAGGTTTTTTGCAAATAAGTGGTACTAATTATTTGCTTCTAAGGTCGAAGCGAATTTGGTTTTGGAGTGTAATATGATTTAAGAGGTATTGAGGTGATCAAAGGTGTTTTGTTTTGTAAAAGAGAATGAGTCTGTGTTTTTGCTATCCTATTGAAAGTGTCTCCATTTTGAGATGATTTAATTAAATAACAATATGATACAATTAAGTGGTGCCGGTACACATTATGGCTGCCTCATTTTTTACAGCTTTGCATTCTGCGTTTAACTCGTTGTAGCTGTTACCCCAGACTGTGTGTTCATAATCGAGAAGCGTTCTGATTAAATGAACAAATATTTGTTTCCAGATTAGACCTGGACAGAATTGGCTTCAGATACCTTAAAATGGCGATACATTGTCAGATTTGGTTTATAGCTGCAAATAAATGTGAAGACCATTGCGCATCTTAAGAAAAAATAAAGTTTTTGTTTGCGAGTTGGGTGTACGGGTTTCCTTAGTTTCTGAGAGCATACTATTGATTCGATTGATATATACGTATTATGTCGATAAGCTCTGAGTTCATCATTGAAGCAGGCGATGTTTCCATTCGAACAAAGATTCTATGATGTGTGGCTTATAGACTATCCGTTGGTAAACGATTCATTTATAAAGAAATAACGTGTAATATAAGAAATCAATTTTGAATTCAGTTCTACCTTACCTGCTGGATCATAACAGCTGTGGCCACACCCCTGTGAGCAGCATTTCTGTGACTCAGGGCAATCATAGTCCGAACCGCACAATTCTTCACATAACCCAACGGCATCAGGCGGAAGTATGGGGCATGTACCGGGTTTGTCTGTAAACACGTATTGAGAGTGTTGGAACTGACTACGTAACTAACAAGAATACCACAAATAACAATAGTTATAACACTAATCTTTGAAGCTTTGTCCTTTTGTGTACACTTTCCCTTTATAAGTGCAAGATTTGTAGGACTAAATAAGTACATAATTATTATGTATATATTTCTTCCCCGTATTACTCCATACGTTATGTATTTTTGTATATGATGGATCCATGTACTTGTCAAAAAATGGAATATCTTAAAAATGACAATTTAGTTTGAAAATCAGCAGATATATGCTAAGAAGTCACATGAATTATAGATTCACATATTATGATCATTTAACTTAGCCTGTGTGTGTAATCAGAGAGAACAGTATAGATCAGTAATCTTAAGTTCTACAGGTTATTATATAGAACATTCTACGATGCAATAATCCATACCTTCACATAACCTTTGAGTGCAAATTTTAGAACCATTCTGACATAAACAGAAGTTGCAATCGATGTTGAATCTTTCGCCATTCTGGTATGTCTTGCCATTTGCTATACACGGTGGAGGTTGATCTAAAACGAAATATCTAACTTTTAAACTGAAAACACAGACAAATTCATTTATTTTTACAAACTCGTATAACAACCAAATATAAACCAAATATAAACGCCCACACACTATAACAAACATATTCGGGAAGTACATTTTTCTTACAGGACAATTTCCGACAAACATACTGGAGAAACACATGTTGTTGTAACAAGATATTTGATATGGTCTAAGGTACGTACCCTGATCACATGCTGCTCCTGTGAACCCAGGGTTACACACGCAGGTCCTAGCACCGGTAATCACTCCGTTCACGCAGCGGATGGTGGGTATAGCTGGATCACACATATCAGCATAAATAGCAGAAAGAGCACTTACAACACTTTAATTCAACGTTGAAAAGTAAGGGAATTTCCTAATCGGTATTCTCAATCACATGTACTGACCCATATACATGGGAACATATGTCTGTCTAACTGGTCATTTTTCGATTACACACAAACATACAAGGCAAATAGATACCTTCTAACAGGATATTTGATACGGTCTAAGGTACTTACGCATATCACATGCTGCTCCTGTGAACCCAAGGTCACACACGCAGTATTGCCAGACGTTCCCAGGAAAGTTAATAAAGCCGTTCACGCAGCGGATCGAAGGCGGGTAGGTGGGTATAGCTGAAATAAAACAACAGATATAGCAGAAAGAGCACATATAATACTTATAGTTTGTTATCTATCATCTAACGTTGAATACAAATAGAAACCAAAAGGGGTTTCTGAATTATATGAACGAAGGAACATGTACCGGAATCTGTTAATAGCAATGTTTGTGTAAAAAAAAACAGTCAACATCAGAACATTTCCAATTTCTCAATTATCGACAAGACAGGAAATACTTGTCTTGGAAAAAGGACGTTTCTCAAAAACCTAAATATATACGGGAAAAACAGTGCGTTCTAACATATCATTTTTCAATTCCCAACAAAGATACATGGAAACCACCTCATTTTAACAGCATATTTCTCAATTGTCAATAAGCATACGCTGGAAACATACATGGGAAATACATGTATTTTAAGCAAAACATATTTAAAGCTTCTCATTAAAGTTTTTCTTTTGAGTTTTGCTATCCAAAGAAATGTCGTCGAAAAGAAATGGGTGCTATATTATTATACTATACGTGTGTATTACGTGTTTACAATTGTTATGAAAGGAAATATATAAAAGTAGACATCGTATGCGATGCGTGCGTTGCACAATAAACGTATCATTTTATGAATATTACTATCCAAAGAAATGTCGTTGGAAAGAAGTGGGCGCTAAAATAATACACGCCGGGGAAAATAGTGCAAAAACATGTTCACTCGTGCACTTCAGAAAAAAACTTGAGTTAAAAAACAATTAAACAGGCATTTTAACAAATGTCTGAAGTGTGAAATTAGCAAGACATTTTTGAAATGAAGTTACACGCTAATCTGCGTGGCAATGTTAAACAGTGCAGTCATTGCAGTTAGTCATAACACACAAAGCGCTCGAGATTTCCGGGGTTCCGCAGTCAATATCAGACGTTTTGAGGTCAGCCAGCGTGATTCAAATTAAATAGTTATGTAATGCATAACGTGAATTGCTCAAAATCATTCTGGGATTTGTCCCTGATTAGGATGGTGCCGTCTGAAGGCCATACTCAATCGACATTGTCAATTTTAAGAATTTAATGGAGATCACTTCGTGTTGTCGTAAAATTCTCGGTCAGGGACTACCTGGCGTATTCATATGTGTTAAGTTTGGAGAGGTTTGCATTTAGCCTCTTTGTGTAGACGGCCGAATTTTACCAAGTCATTGGCAGCGCTCGATTTTGTCGATACTCAAATTGGCGCCTATGGAGAAAAACATCTTTGTGACAGTTTCGTCAGTTTTTTCCCATTTGGTCTCTTACACGCTCGAAAGGGCAGCGAGTTGCGGCGAGTATTCTGGTTTTCGCGGTCAATGCTTGCCTCCATGCCCGAGATGTTTTATTTTAGCTATTTATCTGTTGGTTTTGTTTGATTTTGGAACATCAGCATAGCTATTTCTATCTTGATGCTATCGAGAACGCTTTGCTGGATACTATGTCTGAGATTTGTGAGTCTAAGGACTGCGTCAATACGTTGCAAATACGAGTAATGTCTTCATTACTGAGATTGACAATGTTTGGTTGTTCAAAGAAAATGTTCCGACCTGTTTTGAATCGGCTTGATCCACCGGAAAAGAAGTGTCGCGCTTTTTTATTAAGATGGACACGGTTTTTTGCTGTAACTCATTCGTATTGAAATAACTTTTCTTTCCAATCCATTCTTATTAACCTCATTTTACTTCAAAACCAAATCAGCGTGTTCGGTAAACCGTGAATCTTCTTTAACTAAATGTATTATGTATTTCCAGTGATGCGTGGCTCGATTATACTTTTCTGTCATGATAAATAAGTAAATGTTTAGAAAATTTTGCACTTTTTATTAAAGGTTGTACAGTTAAGCTGTTACTATTGTGCCGTTTAATCACATTCCAATGAATAAATTTATATAAAAAAAAACTTAATTTTTCGAACTGGACATTTCTAAGTTACCGTTCATCAACAACACATACACATTTAACACATGCGTTTTGAACAGGAAAATGATCAATTACCAACCAACACACGCGGAAAACACGTGTCTTTCTAACAAGACATTTCAAGTAACAATCAAACAGACACGGGAAATACGTGTTTTTCTAACAGGACTTTTCAAAATTAGAATCAAATGCACACGCTAAACATATGTATTACTAACAGGACATTTTACATTTACAAACAAACACATATAGGGAACGCGTTCTATGAGAAACACGTGTCATTCACAAAGGACCTTGTTCAATTACCAACAAACATACTTAGGACAAAACATACCTTCCTTACAGGACATATCTCAATTACTATTTACCAGCAAAATACGGAAAACACATACCTCACAAACAGGTTCTTTCTCAATCACACAAAAATGCATTTGTAAAGCTTGTCTTTCGAAACGTATATTTCTCAATAACAAACAAAACATACACGAAAAACACATTTATTTCGAACAGAACATTTCTCAATTATCACCAAACATACGCGGGAAACACTTGTCCTTCTTACAGGACACTTCTCATTCGCCAACGAACATACATGGGCAGGGTATTTGAGACGGTCTAATGTACGTACCCAGATCACATGCTGCCCCTATAAACCCAGGGTTACACGAGCAGTTTTGAAAGACAGTCCCAGCAAAGTTAATCACTCCGTTCACACAGCGAATCGGAGCTGGAGTGGTTCGTATAGCTAAAACAACAGAAATAACAGAACGAGCACTTTAGCACATATGAGTGTGGTCTCTTCATCTAACATTGAGAAGGGATAAACCAAAAAAATATTCCTAAGTACATGTACTGACACACAATCTTGGGGAAAAGTGTCTTTCTAATAGGAAATGTACCCATCATCAACGATACCTACGTGGAAATGACAGGCTTTTCCAACAGCTCATTTCTCAATAACTATCGAAACATACATGTGGAACACATGCTTTTCCATCAGGAAAATTACCATTAACCAAAAAAACATGCAATTGAAACACATACGTTACTTAATGAAAATTGTTCAATGCAAAACAAAACAGGCATGGCAAACATATGTCTTTTAAACAGGGCATTTCTTTATTACCAACAAACATGCCAGTGAAATACATGTCTTTCTAATAACGTCTAAGGTACGTACCCCATTCACATGCTGTCCCTTTAAACCCAGGGTTACACACGCAGCGTTGCCAGACAGTCCCGGGAAATTGAATCACTCCGTTTACGCAATGGATCGGAGGTTGGGTGGTTGGTATCGCTTAAACAACAGAAATAACAGAACGAGAACTTCAAACAGTTAAGAGTGTGGTCCCTTCATGTAACGTTGAGAAGGGAAATACTAAAATAGTATTTCTAAGTACATGTACTGACACAATCTTGGGAAAACGTGTCTTTCTACTAGGAAATTTACGCATTATCAACGAAACCTACGTAGAAAAACATGTCTTTCCAACATCGCATTTATCAAGTACTATCGAAACTAACATTTGAACCACATGCTTTTTTATCAGGAAAAATAATTTACTTAATGAACATGTCTCAATCCCGAACAAAACAGGCATGGCAAACATTTGTCTTTTTTTACAGGACGTTTCTCGATTGCCAACAAACATACCGTTGAAACACATGTCTTTATAATACCGTCTAAGGTACGTACCCCATTCACATTCAGTAATGGGTGGTTGGTATAAATGAAAAAGAAACTGTAACAGAAATAGCATAGAGTGTATGCCAATCGCTTAATGTTATATCTTTCTTTTGCATCTTACGTAAAACCGGAAGAGCCATACCAAAACATTGTTAATACGAGATACTTTCAGATATCTTAGTAATGAAAATTGCCATTTCTAAAAAAAACATATCCGTTTCGTCACGAGTTTCTTCTAGACCAAGTTAACCAAACTCTAAATATGTTTCCGATCAGTTTTCGAGGCGGCATATTGTCGCCGTTTTGTCCATTCGTCCGTCCGTCATTTCGCCTTATTTCAGCAACATTTTTATGGAAAGCTTAAGTTACCAAGCGGATATGTGCATGCTATCAGGACCTCCCGCTTCAATGATTTTTGTCAGAATATTGCTTACGCTTTAATAAAATCTATCTCAAATACATAGGTTAACGCTTAAACTAAACAACATGGCAATGCGAACAAATGATAACAATATACACACTGAACCCAAAGTCGCTAAATGCTACAGTCAAATCATCACCGCCTACGATATATACTATGCATGTTGGATACTAACGCTGGTCACACGCGTAACCCGTGAATCCCGCATTGCACAAGCAGTGTTGAGAGCCGTAAACCGGGGAAACAATCCTTCCGTTGAGACAGCGAATGGGAACCGGGGTGGTGTTTGGGCTGCAATAGTTGTATTACAACATGTTTATGTTTATGTTGGAGAACCAAACATGAAGTTGATAATTTAATGACAATAGTAATGCGGTGAGTTTGTTTGCTGTCACATGTGCAGAACGACTGTGATGTCAATAACTGAAATAATTTTTTTAATACACACACAACGTGATGCAATTTACATTCAAAGGCTCTAACATATTTTCAAAAAATATTTCAGACAGAAAACAATGTTCATTTGTACTTTGGTTTGGCATGATAACGAATTGCAAGTGCATCGCAGAAAATAACATGAAGCGTCTTAGCATTCTCTCATTTTAAGTATACAGTCGATTGGTGTATAACGGATAGCTAATGACTCCGAGTCTCATTTCAACGTATACGTCATTCATTCAGTAATTCAACCATTAAATCTCGAACGGCAAATGTCTTTCCTATTGAAACATGCCAGCGGTTTTAAATTTCCGACACATATTATTTGTTTACAGTGCGAATTTCATGGTACACTGATACAGCCATTACCGGATCGCTTATGTCTGTATCTGATAACATGTATAAATTGCTAGTGGTTTTCTCAAAACAGCAACAAATAGGTCACAATGCAGTAAATCTTACACAGTGATGACATTTTGGTGCTGACATATATTATAAGTCATAATCTTAACGACGATGTATGCTAAAATAACTTTAATGTACTGGGACATTCAAGTAATAAATAAATTTGACAACAATCACGTGTTGTGAGATTATAAGGTTTAATTGACAAAAATTATTGGCAAAACACATACTGTAAATCATAGAGAATCATTGACTAGGATCACATACAAGCACAACAGATAATAGATTAACATTATAACTGCAAAAACAGCAATTATGAGATCCATTGAGGTCTACTTGACAAAAATGATTGGCAAAACAAAACGGTAAATCATAGAGAATCATTGACCAGGATCACAGGTTAACATAACAGACAATAGAAATGTACTATAAATGCATAAAACAGCTTTCAAAGATTTGCAAAGACAAAAGTACATGTTGCAATTAAGTGATATTTTATTTTTATTTCTTGACACAATACTCTAGGGAAATATTTACTAAATAATTAATATGTATTGTCAGTTACAATATGATAACCACTTTTAATCTTAGTGTTTTAGCCACCAATTGCATCCTGTTAATACTATAATATTTCTTCATTTTTATTAGAATGTATCCGACTATTACATGGCTTAATCAAAATGCAAAACTGTTACAGCAAATTATGCAATATTTGTTTACTTAAAAGCATTGCATTATGTTTAGTTAGAAAAATTCAATATGTCGGCAACCTTGTTGTTAAAGCAATTTGACATTAACTCTGCGAAAATATACTTTTGTTTCACAGCCCATGTACATGTATAATTATAAGATACATTGCTTTTAATGTATTATGTTGCTTTATGATATAATGGTCAATATTTTACTGACACCTGGTTAGTCCACTTAATGGATCATATAAGAAATAATAATTCTAAAGGACTCTATACTTGCATGGTAATGTTAGACCTGTAGAAAACATTCGATACAGTGGATCATAATATACTATGTGGTAAATTAAAATTAATGGGTGTTGAAAATACTGATTGGATTATGTCTTATCTGGTAGAAAACAAACTGTATGTGTCAACAACATCTTCTCAGATTTTAAACCTGTGACTTGCAGGGTACCCCAAGGTAGTAATTTGGGACCCCTTCTATTTGTATGCTATGTTAATGACATGTATATAAGTATTGATCCTGACTGTAAATTGATCTTTTATGCTGATGATAGCGCTATTATGTATGCACACACAGATCCACATGTTATATCTGAAAGATTAAGCAGGGTCATGGATTCATGTTCAAACTGGTTAGTTGACAATAAATTATCCCTACATTTGGGTAAGACTGAATGTATTGTATATGGATCAAAGAGAAACTTAAAACAACTGAAAGAATTTAGAATTGATAAAATGTTATGGGCATAAAATCGAACATACAACTGCTGTCAAATATATTGGTGTTAGTATTTGATAACACATTATCTGGTGAAAATATTGTAAACAACATTGTTAGCAAAGTAAACTCTCGTCTTAAATTTATGTATAGAAATGCAAAGTCTTTAGATACAAGGACTAGAAAATACGTATGTTCTGCCTTGATTCAGTGTTACATTGACTTTTGTTTCTCTTGGTATCCAAGTTTAAATAAAGGTCTAAAAGACAAATTACAGATATGTCAAAATAAAATCGTCAGATTTATAAACGGAATGGGTCATAGAGAAAGTTTTAATCAATGTAACCTGTCAGATATGTCATTGCTAAATGTTGAACATAGAAATAAGCACTTAAGACTGAATCATGTATTTAAAATTGTTAAAGACAAGTGTCCATCATACTTGAAAGAAAATTGTGTATATGTGAAAGATACTCATTCATATTCAACCAGGGCAAACACATACAATTTTAAAGTGCCTAAATGCTATGGTAAAGGAAATGTTACATTTTACTACTGTGCAATTAGTGATTGGAATCCTTTGTCAGATACAATAAAGAAAATTGATAATAAACATAAGTTCAAATTAGCTGTTAAGAACCATCTGCTTAGCTAAAACACTTTCATTGTAATGTTTAGAATATTTGTGTTCTAGTCATCATGGCAAATATATTAAAGAAACATGATTGTAACAACTTATATGTATACTCAAATTATCAGGGTTTTATTGTTCATATTGTGTAACTTTCACACAGGATTTTATTATAGTAAGTATAACCTAAACTGGACCCCATTGGAAATAAGCTTTTCAGCTTTTTTGGACAATCCTAGGTTTTTACACTATATTATCTAAGTTATTTCATTTTACATACTACGTTTTCATAAAGCTGTGAATTTGTTTCTATAATATATCAAATTACTTGTCTGCGCTGAAAATCTGTGATAACAAATATATGTTACATGTTTATCTGTGATAATCAAGCAATATATAATATTCCATTAGAGTAACATTTAATCATATTTTAAGTGTAAGGCAGGTGCTGATCTGTTCCCTTCAAATCTAATTTGAGGTGATACGCTTTCTTAAGACTTTTTTATATTGTCGCACTTTTGTGCTAATTTTCATTGTCAAATTTTATTTCATATTATTTTATAGCAGTTTTTATACCATAGGTTGTGATTAGCAGCAATCGCACAAATACTTTTAGTTTAAATTGTTATGTAAAACATATCTATTTGATCAACTGAAACAATGCAAATTGACAGTGCCCGAATCGGTTTGGAGGAAGAATACTTTTTCTTAATTTGCTTGGCGTTAGTGACAGCTGGGCTCTCACTGCATTTAGGCGGTCTACGGGGCCTCCCCATTTTGCTCGAAGAAGAGATGTATAGTTAGCACTAAATTACTTAAAAAAATGAACATAATATAATGAGTGTACAGACTAGATACGTGAACAATGATTTGCCATCCCAAATATGTTTAAATTACAAAGTTATGTTACTATGATATCTCCGAGAAACTAAAGATAAAACAATTAAACAACCATTGACTTGATAAAGAAGTCCTTTTTGAATTATATATGCATTATGATAAAAATCATTTAAACTTACGCAATACGATATGACATGATTACAAGAGAGACCATTGTTAACGCATTATTTTATCATTGGTGCATAATATCTGATAACACACAACAAGTATAGATTTTTTTTTAATTAAAAACAAGAACTGAACATTCAAGTGTGTTTACAATAGATATGTTGGCAAATAATGTAAATTAAATTCTTAACACAATATACACTATCTCATTCAAATTTGCATATCTTGACGAGAAATTTAGGAGCAAATTTAAATAAAATTATGAAGTTACTCATTAAAGTTGAGAACAAACCATACATAACAACTTCGTCTAATTTATATGGAATAAAATTATCCGATTGTTTAAATTCACATATGAATTGTTTTTTTTTTAATTTCTTGTGATTAAATTAATTATTTTCCAACTGTACATTTCTTACAAAGTTTCAGTTGTTATGAAACATATTCAATTGAATATTGAATATATTGATACAACTTTAATTGAGTTAATATGTAGTTTGAGACAATCCCCACATTCCTGAATATGGGTCAAGATATGTACGTTATTCACTAAATCAAGAGTTGCAGCGTTCATGCTTGTTTTATATGGTACGCATCAATTTGTTTTCTGAGCATTCTTACTTTTGTAAAGGAAACATTATACTTAAATATAACATCAATAAACATTATGTTTACCAAAAAAAAATCTGCAAAATTCAAGAAACCATAGGTCTGCACTTTTCCTTTCGTCAAAAAACGGTGCTCACATAACGTGACCTTGTTTTGCTTTCAAAAAAAGAAACAGTTGTAAACATTGACAAACGTCAACAAAAACATGAATCGACTGTAAAATGATATGTTTTTGCATTAAATTCATAGAATATATACATCTAAACATAAATAAAAGTATTTTGCAAAACACTTTTAACCAATCCGCTACTCACCAAAATCCGCTATACACCAATCGACTGTACTTCATGAAAACAACAGAAGTCACTTTATGTCAAAATGTGAAGCGTACTGTTTGGGTTAATTAGATGATTTGGATTTGTAGAGTATATATATATATATATAC